>OMLI01016992.1:0-10340 GCA_900302605.1 Rondeletia loricata
ATTTTGAAAACATTTCCCCTTGCAAACAAAAAGTGAAAGTTTCCCACAAGCAAGTGTAAAGAGCAACCTATCATCTGCACTTTCTGTAGGAGAGACATTTACCTCGTACACTATCTTTTTGTACAGCTCTGGATATTGTAAGTTATTGCACCTATTGTTTTTGCCACTTTATACATATTTGTAATTACATCCAATTACTAATTTTATGATCACCACTTTATGGCTCAACAGATGCCTAATATAGAAACGAAATCACTTAAAGACACCAATGATATTCACACTCTCAGTACAGTATGTGATAAATCAGAATATGAACCAAATACATCCCTCCTACATTAGGTAGTTAGCCCAAATAAGTCACCCAGATGATTTTTTTTTTTTGCATTTTAAATCAAATTTCAGTGGGTGTCCTGCCTTCCACAGGTGTTTCTGGCCAATTTAGTCTGTTGTATTAGACAGCTAAGCAGGAAATAACTTTTTTTACCCACCAAAACAAAACTGATTACGTCACTCACATACACAGTCTCTTAGCTGCCACCCTCAGTACATTCTCCACTCCTCTTTCTCTTTTATGTCACTCCCTACATTCTGGCTTTCTCTCTCCTTTTGTATAAACTCAGTTTCTTATTCAACGCTCTCATTCACTCCTAATCCATATTCTGAAAAATGTTTTTTTGGTGATGGGAAAGAAGGGAAAACACATAATAACTTTATGTCTATTTGAGTTTCTATCATCTTGTTGCTATAGTTACAGCTGCTATATAGATTGGTGTCCATACGAGCCTGGTTACTGTTTAACCTCTCCACCCACATTTGCCCAGATTAGGAAAATCAATAAGATAACAGCAGCAACACCGGCCTTACCTTGCACCAACACCACCCTTCTCACACTAAAGCACCCTGTGCCAAACTTCCATATTTTGCACCTTATGGTTTGAGAATACTGGGGAGAAGAAAACGTGGATTTAAAACACATGCTTTGACAGGGAAAAAAGGAAGAAGACATGGTCAATGTAAATACACAAGTCAGTTCAAGTATGGAACTTCCATTTGGTGAGTACACACTTTTGTTTTGATCACTTTGACTCAGTGGTTTCAGTGAAAAAGATCGAGCGTGGCAGCTGCTCGCTTTCTTTTTCGGTGGTTTGCATAGCCACTGGCTTCAGAGCGCTGCTGGATCACAACTGATTCCTGGTAGGGAATATTATCGCCATTTGTGTCTGGGCTTTTCACACGGCTGCAATCTTGGAGGTGTGTCAGAGATATGGAGGCTGTTAAAAAGGCCCTGAAAGCTGCGCCTGATGGTGATGATGATACTGTGGGTCTGAGATGTCAGAGTGGTTGGAGAACATTGAGATCGAAGGGAGGATGATTTGAACATTTTAAGCATGGTGTTGTCACCATAATGGTTACAAGTAAGTCTTTTGAGACACCACAGTATTGGATAAAGTCTTGTAGCTATGTTCATGTACAGTATGTATGTACAGTATATGTGGATAAAATGTCTTGACCTAGGATGCTGTAACATTTCTTGCTGGGGAATAAAAGTAACTAAGAAAATACAGAAATATCAAATCTGTGATGAAACTTTGACAAAAAGCGAGTCTGTGGTTTGTTACCTGGGCTTTGTGTTTTGTTATGGCTATATGATGCTGTACAAATGCAGTGGAGAGTGTGAACTCTTTAAGATCATAGACATATTCCCATTCTTCCCATTCCTGTTACAGGTTACAAACATTCCTTGTGGGATATCTGTTTTGATTCTTCTGAACAATCCCCGTGAAAGGAATGGCCTCATTGAGCTGCTTAATAGACTAAGCATACTGTACTGCTTCTTACACCAGTGTACACATACAGTAGTTGGTGTGGGTTTTGTTTTTGTGCCAGTGATCATTCATTGAATGATTTGCATGTCACACGGGGATGTGGAGATGCAAATCCGTTTTTACAAAGCTCTTGTCGAATGAGAAAAATGAATAAAAAAGGCGTAATGTGGCTAAACAGTTTACGTGTCCCAGAATAGGTGATGCTACTCTATCCATATTATCCTTCGGGACCATGCAAGGAAGTTCTGAAGGCCCCTGGAGCGGTGGACGCCATCCAACCATCCCTTCCACCTCTTTTTTTGGTATAATGCCACTGTCAAACGGCTTGGCTCAAACTTCAACACGTCAGCTCTCTGTTCCACTTTGCATTTGCATGTAGGTCTATCCTCCACCTCCTGTCCCCATTTCTTTGCATGGAGTCAATCCAATCATTCATAAGAATACTATTCATAACAACAACAACAACAACAACAACAACAACAACAACAATACTAATAATAAACATAATAATAATAAACATAATGATATTGAATGATCACCTTCATCATATGGGTTCCTTTATTGATAGGAACATGGCAATATATCTATCAACAAGACATGAGCTGCTACACAAAGGTTTGATGATTCTAACAATAATGCTAGCCATATGAAATGACATTCTCTCTAGCCAGATATGATACCGATGAATATTTATTAGAGATTCTTAAATGCCATCTGAGACAACGCTTAACCCCGCAATCATGTGATAAGGGGATCAGATGATCATTATGGCAGTAATGATTAGCACTGACCTTCTAGGCTACATGCTATAAGAAGAACCCCAGACTATTATAGAGAATGCATCACTGAAGGAAGATGTTGCGCTTGTGTTATTTTGACTATATTCTGTGTATTCGTATAGCATTTGGGCATTTTGGTTATCGTGTCCCTCTTATATTCAAGGCCAATGACAATCTGCAATGTGGTCACAAACACTGTTAATTAGCCAACTACAGACATTCATCCATGAATCCAGAAAGATTGTATCACCTCAAGTTGGATTATTGAGTTTCACTGTTATTGAGTACAATAGCAACATTTGTTTAGCCACTATATGCTTGACAAATCTTCCAAAACCAGGACATTTACATTACAAATGCATTTCTTTGGCAGCTGCCTTCTCTAAGCTTCTTTTTGACCTAGATTGGGTTATACTATGTTTCTTTGTGCAAACAAGCAGAACTGCAAATCACTGCTCAGGTTGCTCCTACTTTGAAATTGTGCTGACACAATGTCTCCAAAAAGCATCAAGTTTAACAATACTGAAATTACTGTTAGGTGTACTGTGAGTTTGAAGTTTTCTTGCATTATTTTGTAAACAATGCAATCTATATAATATAGACATACAGCACTAGCAGATACCTGAATGTGATGAGATGACACAATACAAGTGTGTCAAAGATCTGGCCACAATTTGCAGCCTTTTTAGCCTAATTACTCCTCTAGCCTCAACTACTGAGACACCAAACCATCAAACTTTCCTCTTAGCAAGGAAACCCATTGCCTATACAATTCACATAACTTCATGTCAGACACATGGGATTAATTGCTCAACGGTCACAACCTGGACAAACTCCTGAGCTCCGCTGTTTGCAGAATCAGTTGGCGAATGTAAACACAACAACAGCCATTCAACAGCCCCTCAGCGAATATATCTGTTTGCCTAGGAAGCTGAATGACTTGACAGTGGGGCACTGAGAGGCTTGGCTCCTCAACACAGGCCATGTGAGTGACAGGGACAAAGTTAACAGTAACTAGAGTCACAAACAGAGCCTTTCCTTGACTAACGACCATAACACGTGGCTCGCTATTTGAGGCACTGATGGTACATCATGTTTGCAGCAAGGATATTAATTGATTACTGGGATAATATAGTGGGTATTAAGGAAGAAGAGTATTATTGAAACATAGTGTTGGTTATAGTTACAGGCAAAATTACCCATATACAACGCCTAAAATGTTTGCTCAGGTATTATGGTTTCTTTATATAGCTATACATGTCATTCAATTTAAAAGATATCAGAGGAATGGGCATGGGCATTTCATATGGCACTCACATATGGTAAACAGCAAGGTATCAAATCCAGGCATGTTTATTCAAATCAAACCTGCAATCTTTTAGTGGAGAGATTTCTTTTTCTTTAATTTTGTCATCTGGATTAACCAGTCTTAGATTTAAACCTTGAGACTGACACTGCTGTATTTCAGCATAGTGAAATACAGCCTGCTTGCGAGACTACAGCCTACTGTCCTACAGTTTGTCCAAGCATCATCATGCCATCAGATCGTTTTAGCATGTAACAGGGTTGGTTAAGGGCACAGAGAAATTGCAACCTCTTCATCTAATCTTGCTAACATCACAGCTGTGCTTAAATAAGTTATAGGTTAATAAGTTATATATTGACTCAGTGAAATGAACTTAATCTCTGAACGAATTTACTAATTCTAAGAATAAAAGTATGAATAACTGCAATTGTATAGCACTTGTTACAGCAAAGTTACAAAGGAGTAAAAAAGGAACAAAATCAGCTATTCTGAAGGGAAGCATTGTTTAATCTATTTTCTGTTCTGAAATAAAGTGTGAAATTCAACCAATCTAGATGGGCCTCTGTAGTGTTTTACCCCAAATTAGCAGCCTGCATGTAGGGTGGGTATTACACACTGCTCACTTGACACTATTAAGCCGGGTGTTCAAGTTTCCAATCAAATCTCATTGTGACAGGCATTAGGGGATTATCCCTGGTTGCCTCGGGCCCTTACAGCCGGCCCAGTGGCCCCGGCAAGCAGTACTATCCAGTAGCTGTGGCCCTGCTACTCCTGCCTGCCTGCCTCAGCCTGGCTGGGCCTGAGAGAGCAGCCGAGGCTCATGGGCCTACACTCAGCTGGCCAGATCACTGTCAGGCCTCTGCCTTCACAGGGATGTATGGTGAGGATGGGACACTGCACTTCACCAATCCAGGTAAAGGAAAAGAAAGCAAGGGTACTTTCTAAACGTGGTAGGGAGAGCTACGGGAATTAGTCGGAGCATGTCGATTATTCCAGAGACTAGTGCAAACAACAAGCTGCTGTTTGTCATTGCAATAAAACCGTAGAGCTGTTTCCTGAGGAAAAGTAAAGCTGCTGGCCGCTAACAGATCAAATGTAGTGACTGATGTGTAATTGAATATAATACAGTGATATGTGTTTCTGGTTTACTGTTGCTTAAACCTTTCAAATGAAATCTGATCTAGAGATGGCAATGAATGTAAAACTGACTTGTTTTGGGTGAAAAAACCCTGGAATAAGGAATGTTTGGAAGAAACTGCTGCATAGAGAAAAAAGTGGAGGGACATAATAGTTTGAACTTGAAAACAAATACATATATATTACAATATCTTGACAGTCCAAATTGTTGAACTACAATGTGATGACTGTTTTGGACCGAGAACAATATTCATCCAACAGTTTGTGGACGATACATACAGTATCATGAAGCCGGGTGGCTGAAAGCAGTGGGATCAAGTAAGGACTTGTGCTACATGTCCACACGATGGCAGTAGTAACTAGTGATTCCAACTTCACCGACACAGGCCTGTAGTAGTGTTGTAAAAGAAATAGGTTGGCCTGTGACACTGACATCAAAAATGACGCCGTGATCAAACGACCCAGTTGGCTGTTCAAACAGAGCGAGACAGGCCAAGGAGAGAGGCCGAGGGCAGCGTGTGGCCTCAGCAGGCGAGGGGAGGCAGGCAGCGAATGAACCCAGTGAGGAGGAATGAGCTGAAAGTATTGAAACTGTCCAACACCACACCAAAGAAGCTGGTGAATACTGTTGCAGTGTTAGTGATGCACTCAATGGGCTGATGATCAGATCACTCTGAGGTCTGCATATCACCCACATGAATGTTAGGGCATTAAGGCGAAAGATCACAGATGTTTATTTGTCAGATGTATTTTCATTCAGGTTTCAAACTGCACTGATGTCAATGTTTGCTGTCTAATTTTGGATGCTGCACATGTAGGCCTATTTGATTTTGGCCCTGCGCTGATACGATAAGGCTGAATTCCTAAATGTTTAGTGTCTTGTTATTCAAGATATTGAGGTTAAATGTCTATTGATTGGCTGATGACAAGAGGACCTATAGGGAATCAGGAAGATAAAAGTGCTCAGAGCAGGGCTGCTGACAGAAGTGATTGGGCCAGCAGTCAAAATGAATTCTCAGCAAAACAGAAGTTAATGATTACAGAGGCTTATCACACAGTGTGATTGATTTACGTTGCGCATGGGTCTTCATGTTTATTGATGCAATTGTTTACTTATTTGGTGCACAGAGGCTATGTGAGTTTTTCAGTCTGTCATTGCAAAAACAGCTATGACTGGATATGTAACTAAAAGAAACATGCTCCTGTACATTTGAATATTTTATCCGCTAAATATTGCAAAACAGTAGAATATTGCCCTCAGCCTGAAACATTACACAGTTGTATTAAAAGGTTATTTTGATTTAAAGAAATGAATATGTTACACAAATAATTTTTTAAGTAAGCCATCCTCATGCCTGAGCGCAAAAAGGTTTGAAGCTTACAAAAACAAATAAGTTCCTGTAAAGAAATATAATTCATTACATTAGCATAAGAAAACGTTAAAATATAAGACAAGCAAACATTTGACATTATTAGAGTGCACACTCTCATTTGGAGAGTAAGTGAAAAATCATAGCTTTGTGTTATCTTTTCTTCAAACTACATACTTCTCACCTTTATTTGCCAACATCTTTATTACCCAGTAATACAATGGGATAAGTTGAACTTGTGCAAAATTAGGCCCTAGTGGTTTATCATTACCCCAAGACCAAATAGTCATTATGGGTGAGGACTATGAGAACTTTTCTGTTGTTTCAGAAAAAAAAGATATGATTTCAACTGACTCTGTTTTACTCCCTTGGCATTTTTCAGCTATTAAAGTTTGTGTTCTTCACACAACACAATTACCCAAATGTCCCCCCAAAAGTGAGGTAACATGGCTGAAGAGAACATACAAAGAAGTAAAAACGTTCATTATCTTTCCCTTTACATTTTACAGTACATTTTTACCTTTTTAATAAATAATGGAAAAGCCTCTTTAACACTCTGGCTAGCAACCTTACAATATTTATGATGTTAAATTACATTCTCCAGCTTAGCACAATCCAAGACCAGACAACACAGTTTAACTAAGCCCAATACATATGATGACTTCATTGAAGTAGAGAGGAAGCCCCAAAAGGCTTTGATAAACAAGGATTGTAGGCCTCTGAGGCTCTACAGCTATTGATCAGTTTAGCTTCACTGGAGTTATAAAGGAAACTTGATTTCAGTTTACATCTGACTGAGCAGAAAAATGTTATTTTACTAAGCTGGGTAAAAGTGTTGATTCAGAAATCATTGAAGTAATTATTGATTTAGCTTAACAGACTAAAAATGCAACTTAACAGTGGTGGAAAATGACCACAACAGGTAATTCGATCTTCATAAAAATCAACATCAGCGTGAACAATGACAATATTCCAGTGACACAGAAAATATGATATTCCCCTGGTCAGCCAGAGGGGCTTGCATAAGCTGTGTGATTTGCAGATAGTTATCTGTTGACAAGGTCTTTGCCATGACACTAATACTCACCTATCTCCTCCATCTACTGCAGGAGAGCGGAGCAGCAGGCTTTTTCTACTGGCCTCAAATATGCTGCAGCAAGCACATTGTCTCCTTCTCTTTTACTCTTATCAACATCAACACGCTCCTGGATGTGCATAATAAACACTCACTTTTCCCCTGTAGTGAAGCTCTTCTAAAAAACAAAATAGGTTCCCAAACATTGTATTCCAAATCTTATTGACTCTTCCAGGCCATCATGGATTCTCCTTTCTCCCAGCTGCTGGTTCCAGTATTTTGATTTTATTATGTTGCTTCCCTGCCGCTTGCCTTTGAGGTCGGACTTGGGAAATGAAATCTAGTCATTGAGGAGAAGGTACAAATAGGCAGTGGTTACAAATGGAGTTTGGTCAGTGGTCGGAGATTCCTATTCAGAAGATAGACAGGACTTTGTTCACAAACTGGAGTTTGAAGTTTCAAAGGGGAGAATCACACAAGTGTTACATCAGTTCTCAGCGATCCTTTGACTTTTAGCCCCGGGGCAGGGAGTTTGGGTGACTGATTATAAGACAGCACTCTCATCCCATCACATTTCAGCATGGCTACCTCATACTGTATGCAATATGACAGCTGAGTGACAGACAGTTGTTGTCAGTTGTGGTCATTGGGGTTGACATCATAGCCCTGTGTAAAGATGAAAGTTCTGCTTCAGCTTGAATAATTGCTTATCATCCACTTTATTTACTGGTCATGAACATTATATTAGGACAACAATAACGAGAATATGCAACAGTGTGTGCTGAAAGTTTGGGTTTAAGACACATTTTAAGGTCTGTAGTCTTGGATTATCAACATGTTGCATGAGAGAGATCTCACAGAGGGCCTGTTTCATACTGCACGTGTCATACTATATAGCATGTGTGCTGTGGGAATGTACCTACATTTTTCTTACTGAATACCCCCCACCCCACCCCACCCCACCCCAAAATGCAGACAAGTTATGGGAGAATTTGAAACTAACTTGTCCTATCTTCCACATCAGAACAGTTTGTCAGGGCTATAGCTATAACCATGCAGATTATACTTTATAGTCCTGTATATGACTGTTCCTTGAGGAGTTCACAGAATTTTAAGATGGGAGCGGTGATAAAAGCACTTTAATGACGGGGAAGATAAGATTTGTTCCGAGTGACTCATTCATAGCTTCACACAGATTCCCCCATCCCCTCTGCTTACTAGGTGCTTTGGAATAATGAACAAACTTCTTGAGCAAATATGGGCATTGCAGAGGAGCTGCACAAATCGAATGTGAAGAAATGTTGTAATCAATGGCCGCTGTGTAGACTAGTGAAACAACAGGCTCCATTTAAGCCATGTTTGATATTGCATTATCATTTCTGGGCACAGAGTATTTAGTATTTAGGAGTTTGTTTAAAAAGCTGCTATCATCATGGGTGTAATTTCCATTGAGTTAATCAGATTAGTTAAGATGTTCAGAGCATTCCCTACTTCAAAGGTCCCAAGATCAATTAATCTAACTCTATGATCATACCCGACAGTCAGAGTGGCTGAAAAGAATAGTTTCTATAGGTTTTAATCATACGTTGATGACATCCATTTTAATTTCTAATTGGATTAGGAGGGGGTTTTCGTCAATATCTAATCACTGAATAGATGATCTCAGAGTCATTATAATCACCAGGAATGTTATGGTGTTTGCCATCTGGGAGAGAAATGAATAATTTTATGAATCCTCTATATAATTTGGGTGGATGGTTATCACGTTCACCTGCGTGGGGTTTACTGCTCCTGAGGTCTGGCTGAACCCAAGATCGTTGACCTATTGCTATGTACTGGCACTTTCTCTTCAAATACAACACTACTGTTTGCCATGTCACTTTACTTACACAGACGAGGCGGTGAATTTGCGCAACCAAATAATTTATTTTGGAAAACAATTGGATTCAGGATTGTTGCAGAGAATTCTAGAAAAACAAGAACAGACAGATTTCTTGATGATCACATCATCTCAATTATAATGATTTCATTTCTTCCTTTTTTGTGTGTCTCTATGGCCACTCCATTCTTAGACCCTAAGTCACTTTCTATTCAGTAAATGCTTTGGCTAAACGCTTCCTAAAAACACGCTATTAGAGTTATGTGCAGAAACTGAGGCTCTGGTCCTCTTTCTACTACATGACGTTTAAAGAAATACTGTATGTTGCCTTTATAAATAATTCGCAAATATGCTCTGAATCCCCGAGGCTGTCTCTTTGAGGAGCAATTGCCCAGGCACAGCAAGTTTTGAGCATTTGGATCAGAATGCAGCCTCACGTGCACACTGCATTTTCAGAAACAATGAACTCTTTTACATAAAGGCATCAATTTGCTTTAGCAAGAGTTATTTCTCCTGTTAATTATGCTAGAATTAACTGAGATTTACCAGGGACGCATTACACATGGAAGTAGGTCTGAATACAGACTACTGGGTCTCCCTAATGACATATGAAAGCCAGGTAAGCGACACCTTGCTCTGCTCTTGCCTGCCCTATAACAGATGTGAGACACTGTGATTTACGTATTCGTGACCAGACCATGTTATAGAATGTGTTGAGATACTTGGCTATCAAATGGACAACTGGTTTAAACTGGTGGAACAGTGATGTGTCACAGAGTGATTTGGCACAGGATTGACCTGTTATGGCTCTCATCAGGGAGTTGTTTATCCATTACAGACAGTGTTGTTCAGAGAGAGAGAGAGAGAGAGAGAGAGAGAGAGAGAGAGAGAGAGAGAGAGAGAGCGCACAGAGCAGGAGGCTACAACCAGTAATGTAGTGGTAAATAAAAAGGTGGGTAAACTTTGAG
>OMLI01017008.1:5288-16551 GCA_900302605.1 Rondeletia loricata
ACCACACATATTACCAAGGTATAGACACAGACACACCTACACAAACACACACTCACACACACACACACACACACACACACACACACACACATACACATCCACGTCTTACTATTATTACACATATTACACAATGACAGCTCAGACAATCTCCCCTTCATCTCTGTGTACTACTACTACTATACACATTGCAAAGCTACACACACAGACGCAAACAGTCACCTTGGAATCTTGTGTGTACTACTCACACATTTTAACAAGGTACACATACACCAGTCCCCATGGCAAACATACATGTGTTGTCATGGTAACCTATTACACAATTCCTGTTTCCTGTGTGGTGTCCAGATTTACATTGCTAAAGAGTTGAGCCAAGACACTCTGCTTTTCTATTATTTGTCTTTTTTGTCAGTCTGTCATGATATCCGCTATGTCGACATTGACATGTTTAACTGTCTTTGGTGTGAGCAATTTGTAAAATTGTAAGAATTAACGACTTTGTAATGGTAACAGTCATAAAAAGAGAGAATGGTAACAACGCTAGCCAGTCAGTTAAATCCCGCAAGCACCCAGACGGGCCTTGTGCATCTATAACAAACCAATATCTGTTTATTCCAGGCATTAAAGGGTTATGGTTGTTTATTTATTCCAGACGTTAAAGGGTGGCCTATCCGAGACGAGGATTGAGAAACGCATCGTCATTACCGGAGACTCTGACATCGACCATGACCAGGTCAGCTGCCAATAACACATCAGATCCCACTTCTTACAGGGCGTTGACACTGCGAGCAACTCTGTAGCAGCTCTATTCAGACCAAATGTGAGCAGTACACAGGCATCTACAGTATGTAGAGCTCTAGAGCTACGAAGTTTTGAACAGGCAAACCATATATTTTTGCTGCTCTGGTATTGCCTGTCATAACGTTACGTCGTTTTAACGAGTTAACATAGTTGGCTGGCAAGCGCTAATTAGGTAGCATTAATCGAAAATACACAGGAAGAAATCTATAACATTACTTCAAAGCTTACCATTGACCCCAACGATGGATGCAACCATTCTCCAAGTGAGACGTTTATTCCTGTAGTCTTACAAATAAAAGTTTTAGAGAACTGGGACGCTTTGAATGGCTAAAATTAACTTCTCACCCATTTTGCACTTGCCAGGCAGATTTTTTGTTCATAGAGCGAAATCACGTTCACAGGGAAACAAGGAAGCACGCAAATCGGATTGGCTGTTGAAGGCCGATGACCGCAAAAAGTTCAGTTGTAGCCAATTTTCCTTGACTGACAAGCTTGTTGACTGTCCACACATCAGCTGGTCGCTCAGCTCTACAGGAAATGAATGGACTTGCAGTGACTTTTTGATCGTGTTGCTCACAGTCTGAATGCATGGTTAATTTATTCATCACTCAGTAGACTCGCCTATCAATCACACAGTAGATCCCACCCCTTGGCTGTCATCAGCTCCATCTATCCCTTCCTCCATCCATCTCTCCATCCACTCATCCATCCATCTAGATATTTTTTGTCAAGTCAATAACTTCATCCATCCTTTTTTTTACCATGCTATTTCTGTCTGTTTTCATAGCTCCTCTACCATTGGTTAGTTTGATTTGCTGTCTTTCTCTTGGATTGTCTGGATTTCCACAGGAACAGAAAATCACATTTTTACCTTTTTGTGTCCCAGATCTGATGAATTCTACATGCTAAACCAGCATTGAGAAGATCATATCTGAGTCACATAGGCTTGAAATTCGATTGTTTGTTTATAAATTCTGCATTTGTGAATTTGTTTGCAGACCTGGTAAAATTGCACTCAAATACAGTTCAGATATTTGAAAGAACGTGATGGGCGCTTGATATATTATTTATTTCTCAAGTGATACTCCCTCTTCTTCTTTAAGGGTGGCTTTCACTTGTGCCAATTGGCATCCCAATTCAGATTAAACCAAATACTACGTCAGTAGGGATGCAACATGGTTGCTGCAAACTCATTACAGATGGCAGCTGTGAAACCAGAGGATTGTAATATCAAGATATATAGCTCCCCTCAAGTAGCTCAAATACTTGAAAAAGTAAAAATATATTTTGCTAAGGCCTGGATCTTTGTTTATCTGCAACTCCTCTACCATTGGTTTGATTTGCCTGTCTGTTTTGATTGGCTGGATTTACATTTAAGGACAAAAGTTAGCAGACTGATGTTCAACCCTTTGTGACTCATATTTGATGGTTTCCCAGTGTTAAACCAGTTGTGAAAAGAACAGATTTGGGTCACAGAGTTGGAAATGTGATTTACTTTTCCTAGCCTTTTTTCCACTTGATGTCACAGCTTAATCTGAAGCCATTTTGCTTCATCCAATTTACATCCCTCCCATTAAACATTCCATTTTTTCAATTGGAGATGTAAAGTGGCACAAGTGAAAAAGCCCCATGATAGTAAATCCAGCATTCTGTTCATTTCTTTATGCTTCTTAATCTTTTGTTTATTCATGTATTATTCATTTCCCCCCTCCTTCTCCCTCCTCCCACATTGCCTCCTCTACTTGGTGCTGCCACTGTGTGGTTGCCCATTGGTACTGCAGGCATTGGCCCAGGCCATTAAGGAGGCCAAAGAGCAACATCCTGACATGTCTGTTACCAGAGTGGTGGTTCATAAAGAAACTGAACTGGCTGAGGAGGAGGATTGACTGAACTCAGGTAATAATAATAATAGTAACGCTTATTATTATTATTATTAATGGTGAAAGTACTAGTGGAGGTCTTTTCAGTAACAACAGTGGTGGTGTATATAGAAATAGCTTGCTGAGGAAGAAGACTGAACATAGATGAGGCGAAACAAGCACTTCCACATGTAAAAACAGGAAAACCACCAGCTATCATCACACAGGTATTGAGGGGGAAATTTTGATGGAAAGAGTATAAGAAAGGGGAGATTAAATGTAAGAGAATAGCCAGTCACTGATGTCACTACAAGAGTGGAGAGGAGGTCAGTGTGTGGAGCACAAAGGAAATATTCTGAGTAGGAAAGTGTCATGCCATAATGCAAAATGGACACGTGCGTGAAAACTGTTGAGTAACCATATACTGCAGGTGGTATAAAGAGAAATCTCCACACCACCACGTCTCACTGCCCCCATCTTTTTCCCCATATCCAGAGTTGAAGGGCCAGTCGTGACGGTTTTCTTTGTTGATGTTGAACAACCTTCATCACCCTACAACAACCAACCTTGACTGATTGAGAAGAGAGGAGGAGATAGAGAGAAGAAGAGGAGTAAAAGAACAGGAGGAGGAGGAGAGACAGATGGAGAGAGATTGTCAATCTCTTCCCAGTCAGTCTTCCTTGCGTGTCTGTGGTGCATCTAAATCCCTCGCTCCAAAACAAAGAAAAACAAAAAAATATCCTCACTCTTTCTGAAGGAAAAAAGAACCACTTAAGCTTAACATTTGTAGCGTGTTTTAATTTTTTACTAGTGCTTTTTCTTTTATTGTTTGTTTTGCAAAAAGAGAGAATATAGTGTCTGTCATGTATTGCTATGATTAAACCTGTAGGGATGCACTGATACCAACCCTGGTATGAGATGAGACAGGGTGTCAGCAACCCTATTGTTGTATTATTGTATTGATTATTTCACCAATACTCAAATCCGATACAAGAACCTTCTGTAACACTTAGACATCAAAGAAAAGTTTTCTGCCTTTTTCACACATGGAAGGATGTTCGCGCTTTCAAATGGAGGAAAAAAAATATCTTGATAATTTTTGTCCAGTGACTCCAAACTAATGTTCTTATATTCTATACTGTCTGGTAGATGTAATGGATCACATTGGTATTTGATATTGGTCAATACTTGAAGTTTAGTACTTGGAATCTGTATCAGCAGTGAAAAAGTGGTATCGGTGCATCTCTACAAAAAACAGTAATCCTTTAAATTACAGCTCCCTCCCTCAAGTAGTAGACATAACAAAATATAATATGGTGAATTATGAACTGTTGTACAGAAACAACTAGGTCTGCAGGAAACAGGGAGACTTACACTGGTTTTCGGTATTTGTAATGGCCTCCTTTTTTCAAGGTGTAACCAAATCCAACAATCTGACTCGTAAAAATGCAGTCATGGTCAGGTGAATGACAGGTCTAGTGGTACCAACAGAACCACTTGTGTCAAATGTTATTACATTTTGTTACTGTGTAATTACACTGTAATTACAGGAAAAAGGGAGCTGTAGTTTAAACATTGGCGTAAAACCAATCAACCAGGTTTTTGAGGATTTATGATTCTGCCGTTTTTTTTAATTTTTTTAAGTGTAGTTCTCATTCATCCACATTCCTAGTGTGTTGACTAGCTGACATGAATTCATTTTCAGTTCAATTCACTTTGTAACTATAAAAAGAGAAAACATTTTACCTTTAAAAAAAATAATCCTTGATCGGGTCAATGAATTTGATATTAATTTAACTTGGGAATCCAAATGGCGCAGGTGAAATTAATTAATTGTAATATATTTGAGAGTGCTCCATCACTGATGACAGAATTAATTTAAGTTTTAATTTACTTTTAGAATACATTTTTGCTTCGAGAAATTCATTTGAACTGAAAATGAATTGACTTCAAAGCTGGTGTATACAACTTTCTGTACAGTAAAACTGAAAGTTATTGGCTAATGGGAGCAGTAAGGCAGCATTTCATTAGTCAAGCGCTCTCCCTGGGCCTGCCCACTGTACGACACTAACCATTCCTATTGGGCCACAGGGAAGCGAGGGAGCAGTAAACTGATTTCTTAATTGGGAGAGAGGACCAGTAAACTGATTGGGAGATAGAGGTGGCACTGTTGTTAGGTTGATCTGCAGTGCCAACTAACACTCTCTACTCAGGAGTGAAAAAATAAATTGAACAATGATGCAAGTAGGCCTCACGGTATGGCAAGGGGTTGCTTCACTCATGTTGTTTTGCATTCCATACTGAATTAAAGCAGTCTTTTCTTCAAATACTTTTGACAGTGCTAGAAAATTTCCACCACTGCTAAAATAAATAAATATAAATGAAAGTGATAGTAACAATGTAATTTAGTCTGATTACCCCCCTCCTAAAACACAAATAAGAATGGGGCAATGTTTATAATTAGTGCTTTTGTCATTAAACCGATCCAAGAACAGTTTTGTACCACAACCTGAACTGGAACCAAAACTGGGACCAAAATGGGGACATAGGACCCAAATCTAAATGACTCCAAAACACCACTGATACCTGCCCGGATTCTGATTCATTAAATTTGTCACTTCTGCCTATTTGCTGTACCTCTGCATCAGAGCCTGTATGTCATCATAGCTTACTACTTCATTTCACTCCTAGCTTCATACGGGACCAGAAAATAACAGAACCACAAACCCTGCTAGATACAAGACTATCTGGGATTGAATCTAACATGTCTTCACACCGAACTATCTGGGAGTTCAATCTATCATATGATATCTATATACATCACTATCTTGCAAGAGTATCTTGAGCAAGTCTAGATAGAATGCTACTGTTTTGATTGGTTTGAGTGTGTGTAGACTATCTGGGCTCATCTTAGTACAGTATGTCTACATATTTAAGACTATCTTCGACCTGACACTGGCTGTGTTGTAACTGTTCCAATGCAACCAAATATTCTGCAACGGTTGTGTCAGTTTGTATGTTTTTGGCCTGTTTAAATGTCAAAAGCTACATAGTAATCTGCCTTACTCTCCCCAACAAAGGCATAGTGCTCTGAAACTGTTCAATGGAACTACGATATTAAGAAGTATTTTCCTAACGGTAAAACTAAAATTTACTTTGCAACAGTTACAACATAACAGTAAAATGCAACCTAAAGGTTGGGGTATCTAAGAGGGTTTGAAGTGCTCTTGAAAGCCCCAAATGGAATCTGTTACAGACGTTTTATTCATTTTCTGTGTCTCCTTTTACTGAAAATGGTACGTACAAAAATTTGGTTTTGTGTCAATAAATGTGGCATTAAATGTGTTAGAACAAGGTGAGTTTGCTTGGTCTAATGCATCTATATGACACAGTTTTTCAGTGTTAGCAGCAACAATAGCAAAAACATTCAACTGATTCTTAGCAAAAAGTGCCACAGATAAATGTGTAAACATTCCACTTGGGCCTGCCTACATTTGTCCACACCCTCTTGTCTGGCTGGACCATGGAAGAAAGTGGAGAGAATGGCATTTTGAATTGGAGTAAACAAAATAATGTATCTTTTTTTGAAGAAATATTGACAAACACATTTCCCAGGTGTCAGACTATACTATTCACTGTCAGGGTAAGAATGACGTCGACCCCTACGTTACGCAGGAGCTACTACTGTCAGGCTGCTATGGACAATGAATACTTACATTTAAAATCACAAAGTAAATCAATTCAATAAAATAAAAATATGTTTTAATAATAACCTGATATGCGTAACAACTGGGGAGTGTTAGTATATACTTCTTACATTTTCAATAAATGAATGTTATTGTCTGGACTTGAGGTGGTCCAGCCATGTAAGGGGTTATGACAATCTTCGGCTTTCTATTGGGAAACACTGGTCTGACCTCTACTATGCAGTTACGTGACATTCCAGAGGGGGGAAGCATTAACCCCCCCCTACAAAGAGACAAAAGAAAACGAATGAAAAACAAACAAACCGTGCAACACTAGGCAGCTTGGAAGCTTTCGCTGTTCCAAAAAATATTTCCGAAAACATCGGTTATATCACAAAAACAATATTTGTAGAAATATTTTTCTTTTTTTCAATCTTATAAACTTTATTTTGTATCTTTTCTCTGTGAAACTGATCTAGTTGTTGAAAGGTGGGATTTGTTGTGCCCCCTCTCAGTGTTTTTTGACATTTTAAGAAAAGGAACACCACTATAAATCAAATTTCTGCCACCATTTCCTGTTTGTACTTTTAGCCTCAGGAGTTTCCTCTGTTAGGGGGCTTGAGCTCTGTTTTAACCAATCACAGGAGCTTTGGGGCTCTGAGGGCATGTATTCCAAAATGTCTGTAGCTATTTTTCACTAATTTGTCTTGATGTGTCTTTCACAACCCCAATAAAAACAATCAGTTACCTTTATGAATATACAGAGTTTGCAGTTTCCATTGGTTGCCAAGTCAGCTCCACAATGTTGCTCCATGGATAAGTAAATGATGATTCTATGCCAGCTGATTTAAAAAATTTCAGGGATCTCAACATGATGACATGGCGGGCACTGATGAGTATTTGTAGCCATCACTTCTTATTTAGAGAGGGGGCAACAACATGGCGTTCTTAGGTATTCAGCTGATGCTCCTATTACAACCATGTTAATTTCTCTATATATTTGGTTCTGGCTTTAGAAGGCAATGGTAATTTGATTAGTTATGTTTGTTGTTAGTTTCTTACAGCTTTGTACTGCAGTATGCCTGGATGAGACAGTGTAAGGTCAATTCAAATCAACCCCATTTTGTAATTTAAAAAAGTTCAGTGCACAAAGTAAAACTCACCCCTAAAAAAACTGTAAAGTACAAAAGAATGTTGGAAAACCAACCACCCGCATTGGCTAATATGGGAAGCTTTGGCCAATAGGCTCCAGAGCAGGTTTCCTCTTAGCCAGCCAATGATCAGCAGTAGGTGTTTTCTATCTAGCAGCTTAATGGTCTTGTGTGCCCCACCCCACTCCCCCACACAGCCACTCCTTCCCTGTGTAACACTGTTTAAATAAAGGATTGTTATACTCTGAAATTAATGATTATGTTTCATTTCTTCTTTCATTGATTGTCTCATTTACTGGTAAAAACTCAAGTCCTGTATGTTAAAAGTAGCAGCATTACAGGAGTCTAACAATTTAAGCCTCCACTTACTACTTGCTGTCCAAGGAGGCCTTTGATGAGATTTCAGTGTAGAGTTACAATCCAATACCAAAACTACCAATTTCAGGTTGACAGTTTTTAGAAGTCATTACTCATCTCAAGATGAATCAAAACAGTAAAACACAAGACAGACATAAAGATGCAGTCCACCTCACTGAAAGATGTGAAAGCTTTTATTTTATGATGGTAAAAATTAAAAGCATGGCCTATTGTGAAAATGTCTCCTCAGAGAAGACGAGCCATGCAACTGTCTTCATTATTTCAGGCTTTTCTCTGGGCCTTTGAAGAGCCCCAGCTGGTAACAGGTTTTCATTAAAGGGATCCTGTGCCATTTTTTTATTTAAGCTGGTTAATTTTCCGCACCAGACACTTGAGTAAACTGTTTCAACAGTCAATATTTTGAGAGCACCCTCAATATTATATATAAGCTACAGTAGCTTGGTAAAAACGTCTCATCTTCCAGTGAGGAGTCCTTCAGGTCCCTGCTGGAACTGAGTCAGGGTCACTGAGTGTCCTGTACAATCTGACCTGGCAGGACTAATGGAAATACTGTGAGGCAGGAGAGAGTTAATTTCAGCAGTTTGTGTGTGTCTGTCTCTGTCTTATGAGGTGTGTGTGTCCTTGACCGCCCGTCTTGTCTGTGTGTTTGTGTGTCCGGTCAGGTGTGCGAGTGTGACCCGAAGCTCCTTCTCCGTCTTTGGGGTGTACTTCCGTATACTGGCCTGTAGATGGCGCCTCTGTCCTGCTGAAACTCCGACAGCTCAGCTTCAACTAGGGAAGAAATACCAAGCGAGGTTAACATGAAAAATAGAATAAAAGGGTAAAACTTTGAGACATTTAGTGACTAACGAATGACAGTCAGTGTATCGGTCAATGGTGTCATGACTCCAGGGAAAGCACCGCTCCACAACATACGCAGGTAACCATATGTCCTTCTACCTGCCCTGTAACACACATACTTTTGCAATATTACCCTAAGTAACAAAAAGCTCCAAATTGCACTATTTGCACAAGAGGGGGCAATCACTCACTCGGTCAAGCGCCACAGTGATGATACACAAACAAGGAGCATCACAGAAAGTGAGATAAGAACAACCTGCAGCATGAAGAGGTCAGAGCATCACAGAACAAGAGGAGAAGGTTCAACAGAGGTAATGGTTACCATTTTGAAGTGTTCACTGATAGCTTGCTAACTACCTGTAGCTGGATGAGCTTAGCTAGCACCCATCTGAAACTTCCCCAAACCAAGGAGGGTTATAGCACCAGTACTTTTTTGTTTCACCTAGGTAAATTCATGAAATGGAAATGGTTCCACTTTGAAAGGCTTTATACCATAGCTAGCTTACTTCTCTTTATCAGATAATGAGGCATCCTTTTTGCTAACACACATTAACTTTTGGTTTAACTTAGGCCTCATTGATTTCTGTAAATTGTACTCTAATACTGGATGTAACAATTCATTTTCCAATCCATTGTTTTTCATATTTGCAGTGAGGCTGCATTGTTTACTACTATTGATGCTCTTAGTCTTCACCTCTATAGTTGCTGTAAAAAATAGTGTTTTTAATGTTATTTCACAAGTTTCTCAGGCTAATGAATAATGATAGCTAGGAGTGGGTCAAGGGATTATAGGCATGCAGTGTCATGTTATTTATATGCACATGTCATTACATCATAAGTACATATAAATGACATGTTATTTATATGTACTTATGATGTAATGGCATGTGCCAGTATCTTTTATTTACAGTCAGAAGCCACTATGTTAACATGTTTAGTAGGCTAGTCATTGTGTGCTTTGGTTTGTCAGAGGCCATTTCAGGAGGTTGTGTGGTGGTGACCGGGCCTCTTCATGATCTCACCGACACCAAATATGCCAGGAACAACAGTGGGAGGTTTGTTCAAATTTAATGCTATAGTTAAAATCACCATGCATGTCAAGCATACTGCAAATCAAGCTAATTAAGTTTGTGTTTGGTAGGTCCTATGGTTCAAACTTGACACCTCCTAATATTATTACTAATATTAACATTTGCAAGTCAAGACACGTGAACTGAACTTGATAAGGCCCTGATACGTTGCTAATCACAAATTGCAAGTATTTAGAAGAAAATTGCGTAAGGAATATATCTTGACAGTCCTACAGAAACATAGTTTTATCTGTTCTTGTCTAATTTTGCTATGGAAGTCAGTATGAGATGAGAATATTTTCTTGCAGCCCCAGCCCTTTGAAAAGGACATGACCTCACGTGTTGGTCAGTGTTACAAAAAATTGGACATGGCATAGGCAGCATGAGTTTTACTGGTAAATATAGCAATTGATAACAAAAAACCTGTCATTCGGAGGGCATTTTTATGCAAAGTGCCTTACAATATGGTGAGTGCCTGTATTTATAGTATGGATGGCCCTGGCAGGATGTAAATCCCTACCCCTGGCATGGTCTATCCGTTTATCTACACAGGAGCATAGTAAATATAATGTCGCAAGAGGTCTGGACACGGGCTAGACATGAAAAGTTAATAATATGCCTACCCTCTCTGAGTTTCCAGCTGAGGAAGACAGTCAGTTGCAGCAGTAGCAGACAGACAGACAGGAACAGCACCAAGCCTAGCAGACAGAGAGGCAGATAGCTGTCTGTCTCTCTCTCTGTCTGTCTGATTGTCTGTCTAAGGAGCAGAGCCAGATCAGCCCAGGGACCACTTAGCACCTCCATGCTGCTCCTGCATGGGAGAAAGCAAGTAGAGGAGGAGGAGAGAGGAAGTCAGATGTATTGATGTGATATTATCATGATACCTGGGACATGATCGGACAATATTGCAATTCCAAATATTTTGTGATGAACTAATTATTGAAATTTGATGTTTGATACTATGATACAGCATGGTGTGATACACCACTCTGGGTTTTTGTTGTTGTTGTTTTTTTCATTTCACTGGCAGTAAAAAGAGGAGGTTAGAGGGAGATGAAAGACAAGGAGTCATGGTAGTTGAGGAGGGGATAAAGGGAGAGGAGCAGGCGATGAGAGAGGAGGATATCAGAGGTTGAAGAGAGGAGGAGGATCAGTGGTGCGGGGCAAATCAATTCAAAATCTTGTATGCAAAACATAGCTCTGCTAGCGCACTCTAGTTGTTACTGAAATATTCGCTGTCAAACAATTTTTTTTGTCACACATAGATAGGGATGGGTATCGTTAGGATTTTATCGATACTACTACTCTTATCGATACTGCTTATCGGTTCGGTACTTTATCGATACTCTTATCGGTTCTTTTTGATTATTATGCAAGAAAAAAAGACAATTAATTAAGAACAGAATCGACATTGCTTTATTATTGTTTTATATAACTTTTTATAAATATAAACAAATATTATTTCTTCAGCAGCAACAGCA
>OMLI01017012.1:0-14573 GCA_900302605.1 Rondeletia loricata
TCTGTCTCTCTCTCCCTCTCTCTCTATGTCTCTGTCTCTCTCTCTCTCTCTGTCTCTCTCTCTCTCTCTCTCTCTCTCCCTCTCTTTCTCTCTCTCTCCCTCTCTCTCTCTCTCTCTCTCTCTCTCTCTCTCTCTCTCTCTCTCTCTCTCTCTCTCTTTCTCACCATATTAATCTTAGGTGATGGGGCTAATGATGTCAGCATGATCCAGGTGGCTGACGTGGGCGTGGGCATCTCGGGACAGGAGGGCATGCAGGTAAGGAGAAATGTGGGCGGGACCATGAGCGACAGGGTTTGGGGTGATTTAAAGGGGACATAAAAAGATATGTAAAAAGGCTTGTGGGGGGCAAGAGACTTCAGGAGGTTAAGGAGAGTGAGAGAGGCGCTAGGGGAGAGAAGATGGGAAGAGAAGGCTGCATCTTGTGCTAACTATGCTGGCACGCTTTTGCATAGTTAATGGGTTTTGATTACTCTTAAGTGTGTCTTTTAGCCTAATGTAGCCTGCGTCCATACACATAAGCATGCATCATCTAAATAGGATTGCCTGTATGTTGCTGAGTCAGGCTGGATTGGGGCTCGCTTGCTTGTCCTGTGTCCTTCCATCCAGCCGTCCATCCTGCGTCAGTCTGTCCACACCATCTTCTTTTCCCTCATCCCTGTTCTAAGGTCACAGCCAATGCCGCACCTGCCTTGGCAATGGCAATAGGAAAGGGAGCTCTGTTGACCCTCCCCCATGCACATTTCACTGTTCCAGAAAGGTGATCTTGCATAGCAATGATGGAGCCTTCCAATTAACTTCCAGGGGAGGCTTTCCAGGCGAGCTGCAGCATAGCACATCTGCTAAAGTCTCAATATCCTGTCCTTAACTGGGCCGCTAGATTAATCATTGTTAATAAGATTCGGTCTTAATGAGACAGCAGTCACTCCTCAGGATTTCATAGCGTGCTGAGATGCACATTTCTCTGCTCAGGCCAGCACACATTATGATTAACAGACCTTTCTTCTATTAGGAGCGTGCTCCCCATGTAGTCGTTTAAGGCCCGTTATTAGAGCGCAGCAGAAACTAAATTGCTGTACAACGAGGCATCGGCTGTTATTTTTCTTGTTGACAGTTAATGTTGACAGGTGAGATGTTTCATAAAGGGTTACTGGTATAATTTGAAATGCAAGTTATAAAACGAGTAGCCTTCAGGGAGGATTTTGTCTTAGATCCTGATGGATGAGACTGACAATTTTCTGCTGCTCTAACTATGAATCCCAAAAGGCGGACAACCCATTTATGGGTTATTGCTTTGGAAAGATTATACCCACTAAAGATTCATTAAAAAGAGGCATAGAAATGCAGTTGTGTGTTTGTGTGTGTGTGTGTGTGTGTTGTGTGTGTGTGTGTCAATCAGTCAGTCAGTCAGAGAAAGAGGAGAGAAGAAGATTGATTATTGGGTCCTTCTGCTGTTTTGCAGGCAGTGATGGCGAGTGACTTTGCTCTTCCACGGTTCCAGTATCTCCAGAAGCTTCTGCTGGTCCATGGCCACTGGTGCTACTCCCGACTGGCTAACATGATTCTGTATTTCTTCTACAAGAATGCTGTAAGCTTCTTTTACCATATATACTGATCTCTATGTGGGTCCATTCTACAGTCTTCACATTTTTAGATATGGTTATTGAAGCACATTTTCATCTTAAGTTCTACATTAATGTCCAACCCATGTAGACTAAACTTTTAATACAAGACTAAGACCTCTGTTCTTAGTTTGAACTTAAATTAGCATGCCCAGACTCCTCCCTGCGTGGGCATGAAATTGTCCAGCAGTTGTATTGATTTACACTGTAATGATAGAACAGCTGCATGCTGCCATAGATACCTGTGGGCCATCCAGGTACTTATGAGGAACAGCTTAGTCACTAGTGATGCTACCACTCTTTTGTTTCATGCCTGTTAGCTATACAACATATAGTGCATTGAAACGAGACAATCAAATCAGTTTCAAGTCAACATAGCTAACATGACAGGCTAACAAAAATAGTAAAGTAGGTGTTTAGATTTGGTTCGCTGGTAATCTGGAAATACATTGTTTAGATGGGAATCTACTAATGGGGAACTGAGTATCCCAACTAGTGTGTTTCTCCTGTTATTTTTTCTGTTTTCTGCCCTGCCTCTTCATGTGTATCCATCCCCAGCGCTGTTATCTTATCTTTGTTCCCACAGATGTTTGTAGCCCTCATCTTCTGGTATCAGTTCTACTGTGGATTCTCAGGTTCAGCCATGATTGACCAGTGGTATCTTATCTTCTTCAACCTGATGTTCTCTGCCTTCCCACAACTCATCACTGGCACGCTGGACAAAGATGTGTCAGCTGAGACTCTCCAACAACTACCTCAACTTTACATGAACGGGCAGAACTCAGAGGTCCAGACTACTCATCAAAATTAATAAGAATTGCCCTGTTATATTTGTCCCCCTTTCATTTTGTGTGTGCACGTGTGCACCTGCGCAGTATATCGATACAAAAAGAATTTAGGCCCTGGAAAATGTAATGAGTTGAGGAGATCTGTGCTTATAGAATTGCTTTGACTTGTTTCTCCAAACTAAGGTTCATGCTCTCAAAACAGCCATCGAAACAGACTCTCATTTTGAAAAACAGCCCAACTCAATTTCAAAATGAAGTGCTGCTTTTCTTTCAGATCACATCTTTATAAAAAAACAAATACTGACATCAAAACTACACATATGTCATCTGTTGACTAGATCATATATTCAGCTGTATCCACACAGGAATACTAATGATAAAACTTGTTAATCAAAAAGTTCCACATTCCTTTTTTCCATAATCTGATTTTATGGAATTCTCTCCATAATTTGTTGATAAATGTTTTTCTTCTACAGTAAGCAAAATGTCTGTTCCTCACAATTTTGGAAATGCTACAATATGTTACAGTTCTGAAATTACCAATTGGCTTCATTGACTACTCACAGGTACGAACACTTGTTCCTAAATTGTTCAATTACAAATTGGAGCAGCGGGCCAAAGGTGAGCTCTCCTGTTTTGGAGAAGAATGGATGGCAACATTGCAGAGAGGAAGAGGAAGGGTGAGGAGGCTGGATCCACCCTGCCAGGCCGTGCTTCCCCCGCTGCAGAGCCAAGGAGAACGTTGCCTGTGGATGAGATCCTGTGGCCAGAGAGAAATGCAAGACAGGATGCAGCCTAATTGTTTTTTCCACATTAGACAGTAGTCCTATTTCCTATATCTTCTTCCATTGTGTGTTCTGTATGAGGAACACTTTATGTAATTGAAGAAGGCTGAGGCTTACTGATAAGTAAAGGTATTCATAGTGGTGTTTTTCATCGAGCACATCAAAGTGCAATTGGTTCTTCATATGATGGCGTGTGTGTATCATTTGGATGCAAAATTCAATTTTGAGAAGACAACATGGTTTTGAATGCAATGTTTTTTTGCAAGAGATTTGTCTTGTGTTTTGAGTTTTGAGAAAATTAGGTACAGTTTGAGAACGTGTGTAAACAATTAAGAAAAACAAATTTTGCTAATGTCATCACATTTTACAGGTTTGTGTCATTCAGTAAGGAGGTAGAAGCATTGATGAACACAAATCACAATTTGCTTCAAAGGAAACCACAAACATGTTCACATCAACCCTTTAATTTCTGTCAGGTACTATTAGATTTGCAAAATTATAGACTTGAGACAGCTGGGTTAACTTTTTGAGAGGATGGACTTTTGTTTGGAGAGTTTTGTGTATAGTCCTTGGAAAAATGTACTTTTGATTTTGTGTAAGAACAAAAATGTACAATCAGTTTTGCGAAATTATCAAGGGTTTAGATGGCTGTGTTAATTTTGAGAGCATGGACCTTAGTTTGGAGAAATGTGCCAAATTAATTGTGTGTAATATGGCATGGTTACTCTTATGTGCCTCAGACATTATGTTATTATTGATCATGAGTGATTATAGAGCTTGGATGGTTCAGTGAGAGGTGTACATTTGCCATTTCTGACTTAAAATCTACAGCTCTGTTAGGTTCATGTCTGTGAAACACTCACTTTGGCTCTATCTTGCAGGAATACAAGCCATATATGTTCTGGATGAACATGATTGATGCCTTCTACCAAAGTCTGGTCTGCTTCTTCATTCCTTACTTTGTGAGTTTGGTTTTCATTTGATTCAATTAGTCTTCACTCTACATTACTGTGAAAGAATGCCTTGTTGCTCTTACTTGAGTCAGTGATGTCCATGCATTCTCCCCTTTTGTCATTTCCCTGTTTGTTTTTCCCCCCCCTGTTTCCCAGGCCTATGCTGACTCTGACGTGGATCTGTTTACATGGGGAACTCCCATTACCACCCTAGCTTTATTCACCATCCTGCTACACTTGGGCATTGAGACCAAAACCTGGGTAAGAAGCTCGATTAGAATCGTGCATGACAAAATAACTTGCCTCAAATTGAGTTTCCGTTGTTTTTGGATGTACTGGTGAGAAATGCATCATACCGCTAAGATTAGAATGATCATTTTCCTCATTTCAGCCTGATAGAGAAATGCTTCCTCTCTCACGGTGCTGCTTCTCCCCACTCAAATCAGCATCTTGGCTTTGTGAGTGTTGTGGTGTGAAGGCTGACAGGCACATGGATACTTACGCATTAACTCTGGCTGATTAGATTGAACCAGAAGGCACTGCAGCATCAGGGACTATATATCAGCTTGACAGTATGTCTGCCTCTGTCCAGGCCTTCCGCAAACTGTCTACACCACATTACAGCACACCACCATTTGACACCATAGGGACCAAAATATCGTTGTTTTTTCCCTGCATACCATTGCCTAAGTTTTACTCTCAGGTATTCATGTGTGGTTCTCGTAAATGACACAGCAGTCTTGGTCATGAGCCGTTTGAAATGTATGGCCCTGCATTGAATCAGAGTATTTTCCATTATGCTGTGGCTGTAAATTTAGCCTGACAAGTTTTGTACATGAAAAATGTCCTTTTCACTAACTACCTTCCTGGACATGATGGCCTCGTGCAGTGAAGCCCATATTCATAGTGAACAGCATCAACTAAAACATTTCCAAATGCTCAGCTGGCAGGTACTTCATTCCCTAGCTGCTCAGGAAAATAATGCATGCATTATTGGTAAATGGCTGTGAAAGTCAATTAAGGGTATTTGAGGTGACACCAAGCAGCACTCTTTCTCATTCTCATACAGTAGCTGTGAGGCCATAATTAATTATGTGCTTTGGTGTCCAAATGTCATTGTGTGTGTGTCAGGAGGGACAATGTTCTAGTCAGATGTCTGTCACCCAGTCAACTGAAGAAGGCTTCTGGCCGAAACGTTGGTGCATTTGTTCCCCTGGCATGCCTAAACTCATTAAAGTGCACAAGAAGACATCTTTGCATATGCATTGTTTTGTTTCTCTCTTTTTACCTTTTGTGATTTTCATTGGTTTCACGCACCTGTCCAAGTCTCAGAGACGGTTTGAGTGTGTTGGTGTTCGTTTTTTTCAGTTTGTCACCCAGTCAATCCAATTTTTTTCCCTTGTCTCACTCCCCTCTAGACCTGGATGAACTGGGTGTCTATCAGCTTCAGCGTAGCCTTATTCTTTATGGTGGCTCTGTGCTACAACGCCTCCTGTCCAACCTGCTACTCCCCTTCCAACCCCTACTGGACCATGCAAAGGCTGCTTCAAGATCCCCTCTTCTACATGCTCTGTGTCATCACCCCTCTAGCAGCGCTGCTGCCCAGGTACACTGGGGTGGTTTTGTGGAGTGAACACACAAGCTCTTTCCCAGAAAGGGTTATGATGTTCTGTGCCATGAGTTATATCTGTTATTGATACCAGCTGCCTTTCATGTTTATGCCAAGGGCCTGGTATTTATAATCGTAATAGTGCTGAAGTGTGTCTTGATATCTGGCTCTACTTTATTTTCCAGATACTTCTACAGGGCGTGTCAAGGCACACTGTTTCCCAGCCCTGTCCAAGTTGGAAGGCAGTTGGATAAACTCCCCGGCGAAACCCGTAGGAACATCCTGAGCCTGAGCCGAGTCAAGTTGGGGTCACAGCTCGGCCCCAAGCCTCCCTTCCTGTCCATCGTCAAGCCTTTCCCTAAAGATTGCAATCACAAAGACCAGAAGAGCTTCTCCAACTCCAAGACACCACAGGGCTGTCAGGGGCCAGTTTTACGAATGGACGATGTTGGGAAGTCTCATCGAAAGGGCCAGAGCAGCCCAGTGGGGTTCACAGACTGTAACAAGGGCCTCTCGGATCCCTACACATTTGTCCCTACAGAAATAGACACTCTCCCTTACACCAAAGAAGCCCCTCGACTCACGGGGGAGTCGCTGCCTCCTTCCACCAAAGACTCTGACTGTCTTGATAAGACTTTAGACCCATCAGATCTGAGTCTGTCCAGCTGGATCACCTCCACACCTCTGCTCACACAGAGAGATAGTGTTCAGCTGACCCTGCCCCCTACTGGCGGGACCCAGTGTGTCACCTACAAGAGGACCTCTGAGGAAAAACCCAGGTCTGAGCAGACCATTCATCCCACACAGAGGACAGAGAAACAGGTGGCAAATTGTTCAGAAGAACGCTCGCTCCAAACCACCTTATGATGTGTTCGTCTTAAGTATGTTACTCGAACTCAAATTTGCACGATAGTTTTTATTGAATTGTATTGTATTTTTCAAGAAGATTGTTTTATAAAAGATTGAAATAGGTACGTACCTTTTATATTTTAGATGTATAAAGCTAAAGTAAAATTATTTGTGAGATTTGGGAGATTGAAGAACTGGAATATCTCCCCTGTTTTGAACTCTGGAAAATGTTTATTTTGCAAAGATGCATCTCAGTAGTACTTGATCATGATTTTGATGTAAGAAACGGCAGACCAGAGACATTCCATTACTGGGTTATTTGGGAGTATGCATTCTCGCTGATATGGTACTTTGTTCATTCTTTCAGCTATGCCTGTAAATCCATTCTGACCTGTATCAAATGCCACTGTGGCCTTGAATCGGTGTCAGTGTGCCTAAGAAGAGATGTTTTATGAGTTTTATATCCCCCCAGAAACGTGTTTCATTCTGTATGTCAGGATTTCCATGTACATTCTCCAAGAGCTTTATCTTTACTTGAATCTTTCTCAGCATGGATCGGCACAGAGTTGCATTGCATCAGAGCACATTTCAGCCTCATTGCTGGATTTTTTTAATATGCTGAATGTTGCTCAGTGTCAAAGATGGAGATCATTGAAAAGCGTGTTTATAGCTATTCTGCCATTCAGTGCATTCCAATTATGATTATTCAATGGATTATTAATTTAAATATATAGTCATGTATTGAGAGCATACGCCATGAGAGTTGCATTTTACAGTCTATAGGAATCTACCAGAAATGTCTGAGGTGTATTATTATAAGAAAATGGGAAACAAGAGCGCAAGGCTGATTGTGAACATACTGTATGTGCGCGTGTGCGTGTGTGTCCATTGACCGCCTTGGTGTTGACTCTGGATGTGTTTTCTTTTTAATTTTAACAGCTGGCCAAGTTCACATTCTGTACTGTACACTAGGTTGATAACAAGCTACCACCAACATAGGTTTACATGAAGATCTTTTTTTTCCAATCATGCTAGTTTTGCCTGGTTTTTTTTCCCATTTACTGAGCTTATCATACCTCAGTCCATCTTTTCTTTGTGCTGGTGTCCAGCCGTGTAATGCCAAGCTCAGCGGTGAATGAAAATACAAAAGATTAGGCTTTAAGATTTAAATTTGCACTATGAAACATTGTTTCAGAACTACCAACGAGTATTATTCATGCTGGTGACATGTTCTGAGCTCGGATACAACATGAAAAAAGAATGAAAAGTGTACCATTTGCACTTTTGCAAACCTCATCATGATGTGCTTTTCATCATGCACAAACTAACAAGTGAAATACTATATGGAAAATTGGAGTGACGCTATGCTTTGTTTTATTTTCCAAAGAATTTAAAGCAGCACCTTGTATATTTTGTGATTGTCATTTGCACCAATGTTGTATCTCTTTTCTCATTGCAGTACATTTTTGTAAAGTATACCATTTACCAAAGATCATTTATATTACTCTTATGTATTTTCTAAACAATAGCATATGCCTTAACACTGGATAAGAAGTTACGAATCTAAGAGTTTGCCTTTGATACTAAAGCTATATTGTTCATTTAAAGATGATGGTGCTTCCTTGTTCAGTGAGGAGCATTTTGTGTTTGTCGATATTTATATACTGTATGGTTATTTTCCTCTCATCCATTTTGGCACAATGTGCTTTGCTCTGGTGTGTTGTTCAGATTGTACTCCATAGTATGTCCACTTTCTTTTGGTAGGTTCTGTCTGTTTTGTGCTTTGGCATTGCATTTTATGTGCCAGAACGAAGCTGAAGCTTATTCACTGCTGCATTCCACTTTCACACGGGCTGAAATTCCTCACAGGAACATTCACTCACTGCACAAGTCCTTCAACATATTTGAGCTCTATTTTTTGTGTTTTTTTTCCCCGTTACAAGGTAGGCCTACGGTTCACATGTTTTAATGTTGTAATGATTATGTCAGTGTTATAGGGCATTTTATATATTGTCTTACCATCAAGTAAATTTGATTTGTAATTTGTGCATTTCATCCACTTTCAAGCTGCTTGTCTCATTTGGGTTTTGGGTGATACATGTTCATGGTCTCATTTTAAGGTTATTGTACATATGTCTTAATAAAAAAACATTTCGGCTTCACTTAGTAAAATATTGCCTGTGCTCTGTAAACAAGAAAGACGCATCACTGCTTTTACTAGTCACATTTATGAACAGGCAGGGTTTTGAACAAACGCTTTGATCAACATAAAACTGTTGGAAGATTACGGAGCTTGAGCTTCACTGAACTCTGAGTAATGCATCATAATTTGAATGATAGCTCCAAGCATAAGCCTATCTCGCTTTATCCTAGTACAATTTCACAGTACAGTTTGGATCCTGAGGTCGACTTGATCAATGTGCCTATCCAGCTGAGCTCAGGGGCAAATGTTGAGCTGCAGAAGGGTGTGAAGTATTAACAGTTCAATAAGTTGCTTCATACAAACTGGCCATTTAAAATGTAGCTCATCATGTGTAGGCCTTTCAGTAGCAAGATGTCATGTGACCCGCTACCCATGAAAATGTATATTGTACATGGTCACAAACTGCCATCCTAAAACATTGTTTAATATTCTAATGATACTGGACATTTTACCATATATTTGAGATTGTTTTTGTTCTGCCAGTTCCCAGTCTGATTTTCCCAGGATATGGGTGTTTAGTTAAGAGCAAAACAGCTATTGTGCTGTGTAGCCCAGTGGGTAGAGCATAGCACCCTAACACTGTTAGGGTTAGGGGTGGGATTCCCATGGGGTCCCCCCCATGGATGTATTATTTAAGGTCCCCCCCTGCTAAAAATGTAACCGCTCATGGTACTGTGAGGCACCTTGGATAAAAAAAAACATCCACTAAATTACACCTGTCAACTAGCATAACCATCAGCAGAGCTAAAGCAGGTGGAGGCTGCCAAACAGGCTTATGCCAAACAGGTAACAATTAAAACTGAACAACAGCAGCCATAGCTATAGTTAAGTAGCAGAGCAAATTAAGACAGAATAGTGTGTTATAGTGTTATACCAGCAGCAGAAATATGACTGCATGGTCATGGCATATTATGAAGACAAAGTGCATTTAACTTGGTATTCAATTTCATGTGCCTTCTTCGATTTTCATCCAGGATTGCTTCGGTCCCGTTTGTAGTTTCACATAGCTAAACTCTTCTCCTCACTTAGTCCATTCGTTCCATTTTGCTTTTCTTAGAAGCTCTGGCTCCAGCATCTATATCTGCATACAGCATCTACTTTCAGATCTCCTCAAAGGGATGAGCTGAGAGGCCTTTAGAAGATGGATGATCTTTGGCCTGTTGTTGCAGCGGTGTGTCTTTGCCTGGTGTGCACAGCATCTGTGATCCCTTGCCAGGAGGAAAAGTTATTAATGTTTCTTTTAACGCATGATGAGGGAAAAGGGACAGAGACGGCTCTGCTGATGCTGACTTTAGTGAGCCGCTGCAATGGGATAGCCAAATTACTGACCATCGCTGCACTTTTCAAAAGCAGGTTCCTCATCTTAACACTGAGATAATGATGACTCCTCTAGCCTTGCAGTGGTGCTCTCCATCTCTTTCAAAGCCCGGGTGTAAACCAGCCAGATTGATCAGCTGTTTTTTCTGCATACTCTGTGTGGAACGTTTGTGCCATTGTGGCACTAATACCATACCACTGCTCTCGGTGGTATTTGATAAGCAGTAAATAGAATGAAATGAATTTCTGTCATACATGTGTCAAATATTCTATTATGAGGATATGTAAAACATGAATAACCTGATTAAACAGTCTCCTCCCTGGGAATGAATGGAACAACTACCAATTTCTGATTGTCTTCTTTCATTTCCCTGATTACTTTTTTGATTACCTGCAGTCTGCAGACAGACATGAGACTGATTCTGCAGTGGTTAATGGAGTTTGATTTGCATTTTGTCATATAAGGGCCATATTGACTCGGGTCATTAAAGCCGCCTTGACCCTCTTCATGGCCCATCGTTTTAACAAGCTTAAATCAGGACATTTTCAATTTCCTAAGCTGCCTCATAAATAGTCTGGTTCGATGCAGCCGTCAGAGAGCTGGATTATAGGAATTGTTTATGTGTTTTTAACCCCTTGCAGCCTCTCCTCTACCAGATCCAACTGTAGGACAGAGTGTTGGAGAAGCTGAGCGCATCAGGACTTGTTCATTTACACCAGTAGAGATCTGCACTGCATCACTTCTGATTCCAAATAACAAATGAAGGCTTTTGAGAGCTAGGGCCATCTGTCTTCCAGTTGGTGGAGGCATTGTATGGCTCCATTCCCCACTATCCTGCAGGAGTGGCATGTCCAAACCCTTACTGCGATTTTTCAGTCTAATTTCCCTCTGGTTCTGAGTCAGAAGTGAGAGGATATGATAATTAGGTCATGTCTCTGGTACTTTGTGGAAGTACACACATCCTGATCACAGAAGACTCCAGTTCTCTTTTAACTGCCTCAGTGACCCCCGTCCTGCCGCCACTCTCTCCTCGTCTCTCTGCTCGTTGTATGGCACCTCTCCAGGAATCACTTAACAAAGATGAGGAAATAACCCTTTATTCTACACTACACCCCTGTCCCGCAAGCAACCTTCAGTATCCTTGCCTGAATGCCTGAGCTCAATGGCTACTCTATACCACCCTGCAGTCACATTCATGAACTGCCAACAGTACAATTGGGGTTAATAGATATGTTCCAGGAAAAGAGACATGCCATAAACAGGTACATTTTTGGCACTGTTAATCCATATCAAATTGCTAAGAAGAAGACAATAGTATATCATCTACTATCCAACATATTATGATAGTGAAAGCAATATCTGCCGATATTAACATACTTCCTGGTAAAGTTAATTTGACCAGGGCTTACAACTGTGAGATCTTTACCTGAATCAGAGGCTGTTAAATCCATAATTTCTCTCCATTTGAAAAATGTAAACATCACGCGACCTGAGCAGAAAGGTTACTTGGGAACAGCAGAGATGATGAAACAAGTTCCTGTGTGCTCTGGGGTGTAAAGCGCAGGCTGACTATATATTGATGGGGCCGCCTCCCTTTCCTTTTGCTCTGTACCCTGCCTGCTGCATGCAGCGATGATGGAATGGAAACGCTTCAGTGTAAGCTTCATAGTGTTAGCAAATGTAAATTTCACCAATCATTGAAGATACTGTAATCAGTACATTTACAGACATTTTAATGACATGCATTCACATTTTTAAAATGTTGTTGTTTTAACATCTCTTCAAACTAAGACAAAACATAGGAGAGGGGCAGAGTGGAGGGAAGGGGTGAGGATTTAAGTGGTGCTAAAATAAATGTGTAATACTTGTGAACATGTAGGCATCATGTGTTACACTATTGCCATTTTTCTGAATAGTGCTGAATACAAGGCCTCTTATCTTTCACATTGTAACTAAGCTAATCTTTGATACAAACTTTTTTTTTCATTTTTCAAAAATAGTTAGCGGGATACTTCTAAAACAGTTAGAAGTATGTATTATAGACTGTATATATTGCAATTTAAAAGAGCAAAATGACTAAAAACTGCATGTGACTGGGTTAGGGTTTTGCATCTATGGAAAACGGTTTAAATTAATCTGTTTTAGCCTCTTTGACCATACTGACATCTCGAGGAGCCACTGTCTCCTAGAACAAAAGTGCATGGTGCTGCTATTTTGTTTTTGTCATACATGCTGAGGATGTCTCTCTGAAAGGCAACACCATACAGACAAGCTGTGTGAAGCGTTTCTTTAAACTCAACCATGTGTGTCAAGTTTTTTTCTCTGTAAGGAACCAAAAGTAATGAAAAAATAATCAGTAATCAATTCAAATCAGTACCAATTCCTTTCAAATTTCAGTGATTCATAGCCTATATTACATTTTTGGAGCAATCCAGCCAGGGAATTGTTAGTATTTCTGAACCCCCTGACAGTAGGCCCCCTTCCCAACAATGAGACATTGTCTCTCTAAATGTCTCAGAAATGATGGTAATTTAGTATGAAGTGCTTGACAAGTCAACATTTGTGAATGGTTACACAATAAACAAAACAGCCAAACTGAGAATTCCTCCAAAAACAATTTCAAACTGATTTACAGAATGACATTTGTCATTTCATCACAATTAGCACAAATGATTCAGTGTATTCCAATATATCACTGATCACAAAGAAAGAAAGAAAGAAAGAAAGAAAGAAAGAAAGAAAGAAAGAAAGAAAGAAAGAAAGAAAGAAAGAAAGAAAGAAAGAAAGAAAGAAAGCATCGTTCACATCATTAGAAAAGTGCTTGGCTGTTATTTCCGCCTGTGGGCCTGATGCTTTGTGTGATTACAGAGACTCCCAGTGTTCATGTGGATAACAGCATGCAGTTTGCTAAATTACTACCATATGCTCAAGGGATGGGATTAATGCTGCACAACATGGTAATCTGAATGATCCTCCCTCATACAATCTTAGATTACATTTTAAGATGTAGGCTATCCATTGATTAATAAATAAGAAAGTAGCTTGACAGCTATCCAAAAACCTGCTTTTGAGCACCTAACTAAAGGTGTTCAATTATTGAAGAGATCTGAATTCATTTCCATGTGAGCCTCTGCTTTTGCATGTATAACATCTGTATTTACTTTATGACCTCTGGTGTGCCACATGGTTTAAGATTAGCCTCCTCAGTGTGCAGTGTGACACAAAGGACTGATAGGTACAGCAGCAAAATGTCACACTAAATGTAAAACTCTATCTCAGGCTTGTACGCTGACAGAATAGCAAACATTCCCCAGCACCATGGGAGCAATGCACACGGATTAGATAATGCATAATTTACAAGGCCCTATTGCAGAATGAGATGCCAGGGTTTTGACTACCTGCTATAGGCTATATATGCCAGTTTTGATTTATGGTTTATGAATATGATTTAGGGGCAATAAATGAGATTGCACTGTCTCTTGGCCTCCATCAACACAGCTAGCAACAATGATTATTCGTTTTCAAATACTATACGCTTTGACTACCACTATGTATCTATGTATGTATATTTTACCAGATATGTCAAATGTAGGTAATTCACTCATAACATTTACAGATCATACAGTATTGTATGATTGTGTTTAATGAATGTATGATTGAACACCCGTAGTCATGAATCCTGTTCAATATAGCAACAATTACAGGAAGAGTTTGAAGGGACAAACCAATGGACTTCTAAATAAAGGGTGTTTCCTTAAGGATTTATTTATGCCTCCAACAATATGACAAAATAGGCCTAGTTTTCATACATTCAAAAATAAAAACTCTATACAAAAACAACCAAAGTTTCTGACATCAAAAAACAGGTAAAAACTGTATCTTCAATAATTTTATATATCCCACTTATGGCCTCAGGCAAGACTGCTGTGAGCAAACACAGATGTTAAGAATAGAAAAATGTGAAAATCTGATGCACAATTTGGACTAGGCTAGTCAGAAATGCCTATAGTGTGAGTAAACTGATAGTAGGCCTGTTCTGCTTTTCACATAGTAGAAGAGCAAGATGTGAATGAATTGGATGTGGGGATGTCGAGGCTATGGGCTATTTGATTGATGAACGGTTGTTAGTCGGTGCCATTTAAATAGATTCTAACACTGATGGAGGGGAAAGACATGAGGAATGAGCTGTCTAGTGAATCCATGCTCCAACACCAAAAGCTAAAGAATAAAGGGGTCTGAACTAAATTAATCTACAACTCCTGCCCAAAGAGATAGGAGGGATTTGTCAAAAGAATGAAATGAAGGATTGCAGAAAATGTGGTGGAGAGGATCATCTCTGCCAAATGTATCTGTATTGTCTGTAGATTAGGTCGATGTGGTTCTGTTTGTTACTGATTTATTTACTTACTTACTGATTTCCATGACCATTAAGGTAAATTATACTGTGCA
>OMLI01017025.1:0-11733 GCA_900302605.1 Rondeletia loricata
TATAATTAGGGCTGGGTATCGTTTAAAATGTTTCGATACCGGTACCGATACCGGTACCTGAGTTTCGATACCGGTACCCAACGGTACCTTTTTTCCGTACTTTACTCTCTCTGTAATAACAACATTTTTATTTGAGTTGTAAAAAATATGTCCAAACTTCTCTATTTCAACATTGTTATTAATTTAGAACATTTTGTTATTTATTTAGAACATTTTGTTGTAACACACACCACACAAAATAAAACCCCTCCCTACCTCCCTCCCCCCTCCCAAAGCCGTCCCTACAACCTCCAGCCTGTCACAGTCACCATCTCTCTAATAATGGCAGAAATCTCTGTCTGTCTGTCCTTCGATTATCTCGCAGACCGCTCACCCGATCGACTTTAAACTCGGCAGGTGTATTGCTGAGGACCCTACAGAGTGCAGTGTTCACTACTGGTTCACTACACCGCCTGTGTGGGAATCCACTGGCAAGGGGATGAGTCCTGACACACCTGGTGAATATACTGGTAGGAGTCCACCTGACTGGCTGTTATGACAGGAGTTATGGCCTAAGACAACCACTCTGTTCCTTCATTTCACTAAGCCTGACTGAATGGGACAATGAGATGGAGAGCAGGGGAGGGCTGGGATTCTTTGAATATGTGTCATCATTCATGTATGAAAGAGGATATTTATCCTCATACAGTGCTGAGACGCCGTCCTCTCCTCAGTGAGGCTGATTGTTTAGAGATGCATTAGTATGCTGTTGGCCCATGCAGAAGGAGGTGATGAGTGACTCATTGCTACTACTAGGGTTCCACCGATATGGGTTTTTGAAGGCCGATAACGGTATTTTTAGACTGAAGTTGCAGATGTGATCTTTTTTTATGCCAAAAAATTTCCCCCAGAATTGTATTCTTGTCAGGGTGGAAAAGCCTCTGAAACAGCATAGACCTTCATGGACACTAAAACTCTCCACTGAAACCCAGACTAATGAAATTCTTTTAGGGTTAGCTATCATGGTGGGGGGAATTCTGGATTACATTAGGCCTTAAATAAAGAATACATTTACACACAAAAAAGAACAAATAAATGAATAAATAAAATGTGCAAAGGATATAAAAAGTCTGCAGGTTTTACACTCTGTTTTTCTGTAGCTGTCTACAGAAAAACAGAGTGTAAAACCTGCAGACTTTTTTATGGAGGTTCCCTGACCCTGTGGTCAGGGAGGAACCTCCATCATATGAGAGGTGGACGACACTGACTGTCCGATATCTGATATTTTAATGAAAGGCCAATATCGGCTCCATATATTGGTGTAACCCCAGTTACTGCAGCCCTCCAGTCGTGAAGCCGTGAGGGAATGTGTCACTCCGTCTTATGCTGTGACCCTCTATATGCAGCCTGGAGACAAGCGGAATTAGCAGCGTTCATATTTAACTGTGTTTATTAACCCAGTCAAATGACCAGCTGTCCTGACAGGATGTGTCACCTAAACAGCTACTGTCTGTCTGTGGCCTTTGGCATGGTGAAGCACAATGTGGTGGCACTTAACACAACAGCTCCCCTCTTCATTACAGTGTGGATTGCTCTCTCTGGAATGTAAGAAAATGTTGACGCTTTAGATTCTGCTGATCCTGTTGCTGCCAATAAGCCCATTCACCTGAAAATAATATTTATCAGGCCTTGTAGCTCCTTGACAGAGCTAAATTATAGCAAACAGAGACAAAACCACTGCCAACTTTCCCTCTCTCTTGACGTATTAGTAGCTTTGGTGACTACATATTATGTGGTATTGTTGCTGTCTAAATACACCATAATTATAGAAAAGAGGGAGGTGTAATTAAAAGGCATACCACAAAATGTAATGTTAGCACTGATACTAGCAGGGCTGCCAACCCTCACGCATTGAGCATGCATGAGACTCACGCAATTTGCTCCTCTCACACGCACTCACGCCACATTCCCTATTTCTCACACTTGGAAATAAGTATTTCTAAATTTTTGTTATTTTCAGGAATTAAAAGCCAGGTTTCTACTAGCACAGGTAGCCTACTCCTCCTGTCCTGTGTGAGACCGGTAACGATTGCTGCAATACGTAGCCTATGAACTGTAACTTCTCCTGAGTAGGGAGTAGACGCTGTCGCTCATGGGAAGGTTTTCACCTCTTGCGGTGCAGTTTGGGACTTTGCTAAAGTATGAGTTCAGGCTCACGATAGTAACTGCTGACATTTTTTCACAGTAGCTTGTGAAGCTGTAGCTAGCTTACCAGCTTACCAGTAAAACCACATTGAGACGACGAGTCTCTTTTTCGAGAGGGAACTGGCCAAGAGGCATAAACATATCACAATTCAGATATCTTCAAGCTCAACAGAACAAAACCAACCTCTTCACCACACCGAAAACGAACCCCGTTTCCTTTTTTTGGTAAAGTTGGAGGTGACACCAACATGTTGTTGCAGCTAGAGCCCAGTTTTGAAGCATGATTCCTGGAAATGTACTGTATCATATTAGCATTTTTACAGAAAGGCATTTTACAGGCATACCTACCTATATTTCTGTATTGAAATTCACACCCAGAACACAACTGAAATCAGCGCTCCTGGCTCCCTTAGTGCAGCTAGCACTTTATAAAAAAAATTGTGAACGCAATGACAACATCAAATATTGATTGTCCTAATCCATCGGAATAAAATATTGAATTCTTTAGCTACTGCCACGTGCAAATTAGCAGTGTTGGGGAAGCTACTCTGAAAGTATAGTTTACAAGCTACCAGTTACTTCACACTGCAGCAAAGCTTCCCTCAACAGAAACATTGTTTAACTGAAGGTTATCTACATCTGCAATATATACAAAATCACATAACTGCAAAATGCCAGGATTAGGATGTTGACAAACATAGCATATTATTTGAAATAATTTGAAGGAATGTTGACTGTGTTTCTATCAGAAACTAGAGTCAAAACCAAATAACCCTATATGGCTTCATGTTGTTGCTGTAAACATGAAATAAATAAATAAAATTATCTTTGTAACATCTGACTGGTACAACCTTGGTAAGTAAAGGAGTGAATACAAAAATTCAACTTGATTTTCTTTTATAGCCCAAAATAGTTGGTAGTTACAGTAGGTTAACTACGCCTCAAAATGACACAAAACAGTTATAAACTACTAAAATCACTAACCAAATTTGAATTCAGCTGAACTACCACCAAGCTACTACAAAATGTAGTGAAACTACTAGTTGAATTTCATGTAGTGAAACTACTCCCCATCACTGCAAATGAGTTGCCTCTCTTCGTCTTTGGTCTTCTCCTGGACTTCTGTCTCGTCCTAGCTGCACAGTAGAGTATAGCAAGAAACGTCTTTATTTAGAGTGTTGGTACTGTGGTGTTTGCCACTGTCCATTTCATTTGGTGCTTTTAATTCACAGGGACAATGATCGCCAACAGCATGATTTAATGAACAGCATAGGATATGCAACGGGAGACCAGTTCATGCATGGCATTTGTACCACAGAGGCACTTCACTCCTCTACAGCTGGGCGCTAAGAAATGTCATCATGGTGTGGTCGAAATCATTTTGTACAAATTAACTCTATTCTTTACTGAACAGTATATACATTTTTTATTAAAGTTGTATTATTGTGAAAATTTAACTTTTACGATTCAAATCTCCCGTTAATCCTTTTCACATGCAAATGAGTTTTGATGATGTCTTCTTACTTCTTACTTCTGGATTCTTTACATGAACTGTTGCAATATAGTGATGTATATTCCGATACTATGTACATATAGCAAAACAATTTTAGGATTAGAAGACAACACATATTCTGGCATTTTATTTAACCACATTGTATAAGCAGTGCTTCTATGTGTGTTTGTAATATGCTATAATGTTAACTAGCTAGCCAATTAGCATAACGTTACTGTAGTCTCCATAGAAGAAAAGCTGATAAACTAGGGATTCACATTCAATAAACTGATAATTAATTAGGTTTACATGTCATCACCATGAATACACCATGGGACTGTGCAGAATATCTTTGTTTCAAGACTTGAGATGCAGAGCGTAGGCATTGAGCTGAGAGATGGCTTTTAGAACAACATCAAATATTCAACCAGCCGTCCCTATGCATCCTTGAGAAAAACATGTTGAACTGATGTAAATACATTGTGCTGTTTGTTCTCTGTACGTTGTCACAGTACTGTTGGTTGCACTTTGATAGTGACCATCTCATACACACAGTCATGGGTAGGTGGCTTGTCTGAAATAATATCAGCTTATCTTAATCTTTCAGTTTTCTAAACTATCATTTTATTAATATCCATTTAGAGTTTTCTTTGTGACCCGTGTGTGTGTGTGTGTGTGTGTGTGTGTGTGTGTGTGTCTATAGAGGGGGTGGGAATAGGGGAGAGCAGTCTTCATTGCATCTGCATTGGATATTTGTGAGTCATTATATGTAATTAATTCATGTAATTCGTTTCTTACTTTGTAACAGGATGCCTGGAATCACAATTTGACCACAAAAAATAATTATTTAACTAATTAAAATCATGTTTTGGCACAGATTTGGAAAAGAGGCCATTTCAATTCCCATCGGTGTAATGAAAACTAATGAATCCCAAAATTACACCATTAAGTACATGGCAATAAATGTTTACAAAATAATCATGCATATTTAATGCAAATTTGTGTTGATCTCAATGTAACGTAATCGCTACAAATAAATTCCTGTAGTGAATTAAGCTGAAAGATTTTCCCATAATTGATTACAGCCTTGGATGTAAGACCTGTGGCATAATACTGTTTAGTGATTGATGGGTATAGCCTTTAATCACATTTGGTTAATGTATCAAAGCTCTCTGAAGGCTGCTTCTCATGTTTTCGCTCCAGCAGCCAGCTGACAACCAGTCTTTGTCCCTGCCAGCTTCCTGAGCCATCAGCAACAGAATCAATGAGAAACCTGTCCGGTATCCTGCAGTCTCCATAGTGGGAAGAGGACAGAGTTGTTCCTGTAGGTAACTTATAGTCTGGGAGCCTTTAAAGGCTGTGTGGGCAGCTGTGATCGAGGGCTGGAGGGAGAGCCATGACAGCAGGAGAAAGTGGAGATGGGTTGGGCTTCCTCTGGGGAGTAAAGCCATCTCTCTCTCCTAACCCCACGTCCCTTTTAACAACTCATAAACTCGTATTTAGCATGAATCCTTTTCCTGTTGCATCACGGGCCTGGTTCACGTCTCCACCTACCCCGTCATGCCATGCACGAGTTACTAGCTTCTCATAGACAATGAACGGAGGCAAACCCTTTGCCTCGTGAAAACTCGTCTAGTGTGCAACTGGCATTAAGGGCACCAGCCAAATCTGCTCAGTGCACTTTTATTTTTCAGAGTAGATTTGTCTAATGCAGCACACACACACACTCACACACACGCACACCACCTCCTCCTCCATTCTTGATGCATGTCTGAATTACTTCAGCCCTCTGCGCTGCCCTTATCTCCATGGACTTTGGACTTGAGTGGAGAAAGGGCAGACTCAGACGCAATAAAGGAAAGCTTTTAACAGTACACTAAGTCTAGGGGATTTAGGCCTCAGCAGAACTACTGAATACTCTTTTATAGGTTGTACAGTGGAGCTCATCAGCAGTCACTCTCTCCTCTATCTCTCTCTTATTGTCTCTCTGGTTTGGTATCTCTTTCTCCCTCTTTCTCTGTCAATTCTGACTGTAAAAGACAACTCATTGGATCCAGCACAGGTATTGAGGCTGAGGTCAATTAGGTTCCCAAGTCCCAAACACTGTTGATGCAGATCTGATCATTAGTGTTGGTGAAGCTATACTCTGAAACTACTGAAGCAACTCTGACTGGTTTTCCAAGCTACCAGGTACTTACTGTAACAGTGGAAGAAGTTGAACTGCAGCAAAGCTTCCCTCAACAGAAAGATGGTTTAGTTAACTGAAGATACTTAGAAAAACTAGTTCAAACTACTTTGTAAAAAATTATCATATCTACACCTGCAATGTTAAATAATACAAAATCACATGACTGCAAACAAATACCACTGATTATATAGACAGTGAGCTGGACAAGGTGTGTGTCTGGGCCTAAGAAAAGGGGAGGGGGGTCAAAAGAGGACATGAGAGGCAGCAATTAAAATAAACTAATTCATAATCAAAATAAAATGATGGAAAAATGCAATTCCCTTCTTTCCTTATATAGCCATAAATTTGCAGTAGTTAACTGCACCTCAAAATGACTAGTAAAAACACTATTTACCACCAAGCTGCTGCAGAATGTAGTTAACTACTAGTTTAATTACATGTAGTGAAACTACTCCCCAACACTGACGATAACACACATCCAAATAGATCATTGTTCTATATATTTAATGACACGTGTTATTATTTTGATAACCTTTCTTCTTTATTTGACTGGCAGGAGAGTGACAAGAAGGATGTAAAAGAGGGAGGGAAAGGTTGTGATCAATATTTACTTGCGCCAGCGAGGCGAGCAAGTAGGGTGTTCAGTGCCGTCTGTATGTGGGTGGGTATGTGGGTATGCATGTTCACACCATAACTGGAAAACAAATAACCCTATGATGTTCATACTTGGTACATATATTCAGCCCAACGTACCTTGGAGCTGATTAGATTTTGAGGTCAAAAGGTCAAAGGTCAAGGTCATGGGTGTCAAAAACACATTAGGCTATAAGGCGCAAGTTGGCACCTCGCCCAAGTGCAGTCTAATTGAACCTGTGACTAGACGTCCACTCACCTTTTTATTTCAAGCTTCATTCACAATTTACCTTCATCTCTACCACAATTGGGCACAATTCACTTTCAATTTAACCAATTCAAAATGTACATTTTGAAGCTACAGTTCACATAACATCCATGGGACATTCTCCATTTTTGTATAGATTGAATATAATGTTTGCTTCCAGAACTGATTGAATTGAATGTGAGTCAACCAAAAACCCTGTTTACCGGGACGTGCAAACACAGCAGACTCAACAACAACGTCTTCATGAGATGGTACCATTTCTTTGATTTGCCACTGATGAGGGTTTCGGCATTATTGAAAATCTTTTTCTTCTTGGCAGCATGAACCTGATGCTACTGCTGGCTTCTGATTATAAAGCATTCTGCAGCTAATTATCATTGTTGTCAAAAGAGAGACTTAAATGCAAAGCATCATGAGAGCCTCCTGCTAATTAACTTATATTCAGAACCGTAGTGGATAGATTGAGACAAGTGAGCACTGCTAAATGCCAATACACAAACAATCCTTGTTTCAAATGTCACACTGAGTTACTTTTGATGAATGAGAAACAGGTAGAATAAATGGGACTCATTCACAAAACATTTCTTAAATTCTCCATACTTTTGCTCAAGTGGCTATGAGAGACCAATTGTGGAATTAATGAAACATGCGCAACCCCTCGATTGTGTGTTTGTGTTTGTGTGTGGTGTATCAGATGATGAATGCCAATATGTTTGTGAAAATGTTTGTAAGTACACTTTCTGATCAAATGTGATCGTATGCACGTTTCGTGAACGAGGCCCAATGCCTTCCCTACAATCACTTGTGCATTAGGAAATTGAATGAAATGAAAGAGATAAAAAAAAAACATTTGCTCTTTCTATTGAACATGCTTGAATCAGCCATGAAAACTCCCATGAAAGAGTTTGGTTTGTGTCCAGTCTTTGTGCAAACAGCTAAATCTCTACCTGGCTTCATGAAACCCATTGGCCGCCCTGCTGAGGAAAGGGGATTGTTTCCTTCTCTATCTGTTGCCCTGCGGACCTTTGAAAGAACATGACAAAGTAAGCATTGAAACTGTGTCTGGGTCTGATCATAGGCACACACTTGAATAAGGAGTTTTGTCCCTGTGGTAGTGTTTGAAGAGGTGGCAGGATGGTGGGTGGTGCTGTCACCCCTCCCAGCAAGCATTTAGACGTTGAATAGATGTTGATACGACTGCACCGATGTTTCAAACCCGTGTAAATATAGTGCCACTGTGAAAGTTGAGCCAACATACCCAGGAAGAATTAAAAGACGGTCTTTCATTTTGGTGCTGTATTTACACGGGTATTCAATGTTGGTGCAGGCCATCCTATCAACATCTGTTCAGTGTCAACATGTGAGCTGGGTAGCTGCTAACTGCATTGTTTTGTGAAATCACCACCTAAATATGGGACAGTGAGTTATTTAGAATTTTTTTATTGAAATATCTTGACATCTACCAGCTGTACAGAGATTTCCCTCCTTGACTTTTCCTAGAAGCGCTGCCTTTAGAGACTAGTGTTTTTAGATTTTCAAAATCATATAAGGAAAGTGGTGTTTGATCGATTTTATCCCCAAGCAGCTGTTATTTGACGGGTCCATTTTGACAAACAGTTTCCATGGAGATGGACTCTGACGCTCTGTGCGCCAGACTGATTCTCAGGATTTTCATAGCAGCCTATAGGCCTAGCTGCTGCTTTCTGAATTTGAACTTATGAAAATGGTATTATAAAAATACAAATAAAATATTTCTACACCTTTTTTCTAGATTTAGTTGATTTAGTTTAGATGTTCCTGCTCAGTTTTTTATTTGATTGCAGTGGCTTATGTTTACTAGGATATCCCTGAATGTTATTTTATCCCTCTGGTAATTATGGCTCTCCTAGTGTTAAAATGAATTGTTACTGTGCCATAACATCATATTGTGAAAATGTTGTGCTTGTTTGTGTTAACGTTGAACTTGGACCAGATGCCCTCTATTTCTTACAGTCCCTTTCATCTCAATTCCGTTTTCTCCTTCCCAAATACAGTTTTACAGTTGACTCCTCTTCCTTGATAAAAAATTTTAGGGAACAAAACAATATGTTGTTTTTTCTCTGCATTACAAAGCACTGCGGAACTAAATGGCTGTAATTGGATTCATTTATTATTCAGATTTGTTTAATGATCAGGACAAACACTGATGAAGATATATTCATGGGTTATTGGTCTGTAGGACTATTCAACCCCACTTTCTTGATACTAAATCAGTGGTAACAGTGTGCTGATATGGCAGACATAAGTGTTGCTGTTTCCTGCTATATTTAATCTAAAAATGGCTCGTCTCAAGCACTCTGATTGATTGAAGACTCTTAATTAACGAAACTGTAAAAAAAAAACGGACAAAGATAGCTTTATGAGATTACTTCACTGTAAGTGCAGTCAACGTAATGAAATATCTGAGCAAGCACATTAATGATTGCCATGTTTCTATTGAGTCCAGACAGTCAGGAGTCTTGAGAATCGTAAAGCAATTACAACGTATAGATAACACAGCCATCCTCAGTTCTTCACACTCAATGTGTGTTTTCACTGATACTGGGGCTGCAGGAGTAGCAAGTCAAACCAATGTTGTACCATTTTGTAGCTTTTGAATTGCTGCTGGTATTTGGCAGTATAATTATTTATTCAACTGTAGATGTTGCAGTTACTGTCATTAAAATGAAGATCACTGCATACTTAGAGTGTTGTCTTGTGCTGTAACCTTGCCTTGTGAGTTTGCCATATTAATATGTATTGGAATCATTTGAAGCAAAAACAGAGACTCATATCCCATTATCTTTCAGTGCCTTTGCTGTTTTCTGACACCAACACTAGGCATTGTGGGAACAAATATACTCTGGCTGTTTGCATTCGGTCTGCCTAGTACTATACCCTAACTCAGCAGTTCTGCCAGTGTTCACAATGAATCGATAAAAATATGAAAGATTTTTGTGCTATGGTACCACATCATTCTTCTTCTTAGCTTGTGCCCCATAGGTTTAAAAATGCTGCTAATTAATGTGCATCACTTCATAAATCAGGCTATTTTATCTGTAAGCATTTAGTAAAATGTACAGGCTTATGCTCTTTAATCCTATTCCCTCTGTTCCTCAACAATCTCATAAAGTACTGTACTCACACTGGGCCTAGTATGGGTATGGTGCAGTATCAGCACCGTTTGGTTTTCCATTGGATCACTGACTGTGGGAGGAGAATGTGCTAACCTTTTCAGCATGAGTGTTAAAACTGTTTTGAAGCTATAGTATTAAATATGTTTGGGCTTTAAGTGTACCTGTACTGAACTGATCTGGGAACAAAACCTAATGGAAGAACATATCGCACCATGTCAGTGTTGGTCCAGCTCAGTACACTTTTGTAGTGTGAAAAGCGTAATACAGGCGTGTCTGCTGGCCTCATGCAGTTTCGCTCAGCCCTCATGGTCTATGGAATATTTTTGTGAGATTGTTTTGATGGGATTTCTGCTTTCTTAGATGGTGTACGGTAGAAAATGACAGGAAACACAAGAGGGAGGGAAGGGATGACATGCAAAAAATAGAGAGAGAGCACAACATTGTTAGCATAATGTACAGAGGCATAAGACAAGACAACCCGGGGACTTCTAGTGATATAGCTCCTAGAGTAGAACAGAATAGAGACTTTACTGTCCACATGTGCAGAAATGTGATTTTGGCTTCAAAGTACTGTACTCATACTTGGCCTACAAGTACCAGAATTAAAAACACACAAGATACAATATTTTGTACACCAACTCTGTATGTTTGCAGCAGAACTATTTGGCCTCCTCAAGAGATGTTATCATTGCATTGCATTTAAATGTGTACTCGGTCTTTGCTACGAAACTTTGCTGGTTGTCCAGAAAAGTGTCTCGATATTTAAAATCCTCTACTGTTTCCGTGAGCTGGCCATTGATTGTTACAGGTCAGCTTGATTGGAGCTGGCTACTATTGCTGCTGATAACCAGTTCCTTAGTTTTCCTGACATTTATGTCCAGAGCACTGCCTTGACACCAGCTAATCAAGTCCCCAAGAGACACTTACCTATCTCCATCACCCTCCTGTAGTAGCCCAACCAAATCCATGTCATCAGCACACTTGTACACATAAGAGGCTGAATCTTGAATTTGCATCTCATTAGTTCAGATTGAAAACTGTACAGGTGACAGGATGCATCCCTGTGGTGCGCCTCTATTCAAAACCAGTAGCTGTGACATAGTGCCATTAATGGAGATTCTCTAAGATCGATCAGAGAGAACGTTTTTATTCCATACAAGCCTCTGGAATAAAGTGTGTGTTTTCATTGTATTAAAGTCTCAGCTGAAATCTATGAATAAAACTCTGGCATAGCTCTTGCACAGCTATAGATGTTTTGTGATTGTATTAAGTAACACAAGAGTTGAATCTCCATTACCTCGACTACTTTTACAAGCGAACTGGGTCAAGGCAGTTGCCAATAGAGGATGTCAGATGTCTATGAAGGTATATTTGTAACAAAACTCGAGAGGCTGTAGATTCGATTTGAGAGGCTGTAGATTCGATTTGAGAACTTGTACAATAAATATTTGCACTTGTATCTTGAAATGTGCACTCGCAAACTCGACGTGAGAACTTGTAAAATAAAAATCGGAAGTTGTATGTTGAGAATTGCAGTCACAGAATCCGTCCACAAACCTTTTTTTGCAGTACAACCACAAGTTGGCGCTCACAACCTCTCAAATCTGACATTGCAAGTTCAAATCTTCCCGCCTTGACTTTTGTTACAATTATTGCGGTACGTCTGTAACAAAACTAATTTGAGCACTTGTAAGCCTAGAGGCGAGAGAGCAGGGCAGGGAGGGGGGGTGGAGTGCAGTGCTTGACCAATCACAAGAGAGGATTTTGGAGCACAGAGTCTGCCTGGCAAACAACTAGCCCATTAACAATCCAG
>OMLI01017032.1:0-19815 GCA_900302605.1 Rondeletia loricata
GTGATGATGTCATGATGTGATGATGTCAGTCACTCAGTCAGTCACGGACATTTGACGTCACTATGCCCAAATAAGGGCATAGTGCCATTCTTTCATCTAGAAACATGTAAAATTGGGGGGGAAATGGAAATACTGAGTACTTGTACATTTGTATAGAATTACTGATGAAGTTATTACAGTCACAACAGTAGTCACCTGGAGCTGGAAAAGCAGATATGGAAGGGTGGCATATTGGAGGTTGAGGACTGTGGTGTATTGTTTTGTGGACCTTATGGCGCCATCCGTACACTGCCATAGCTCGTTGCTAGTAGGGAAAAGTAGCTTTGGTGTCTTTGTCGTTATTCACGTCTTGCTCGTTGCTTGAAGAAACAAATTCTAATGCTTCCGCCGACCGGACGTGAAATGGCCAAGCTGTGGCTGGAGATGATGATGATCATGATGTGATGATGTCACGATGTGATGATGTCACTACGCCCAAATAAGGCTTTGATTTCATCATGATGTGAAGGCTCAATTGCAATGTAATCTGGTTTTCTGTGACCAGCCTGCCCCTCCAAGTGTCTCTCAACAAGGGGCATGTCACAAAATGTATTCTCAAATACTTAATCGTGGGTAACAACGTTGTTATATCATGCTATCTTTGTGCAAATTACAATCTTTGCAGCTGTACTCACCAACTAACCTGTGCTGTGTACCATCATATATGTTCTTGTGCCTTGGGTTGTGTTTAACGGTCAGTCCTGACCAAGGAGGTTTAATGGTCCTGACCTGTAGTCGCCCTTCCCCCACCCCTCCAGTAATCAGAAAGCCCTTAGCCATGCAGACCTGCATGTCCTCTTGAGTCCAGCAGGGGGAAGCACAGACAGGGACCCGGCCAGAGATGTGATGACGTAAACAGTTTGTTGCTAGGACAAGAAGCGGCAGGGCTGGGTCTGCACAGTTTCTGTTATCGATAACATCAGCTACTTCGTATCTACTTGGCCGTTAAACATCGAAAACACATTATTTCTGTATCATGTAAGTTGGATAGTTTGGTCCGGACGAAGTTGCAGGGACGCAATCTGTCCAGGCGGCTGACGCAGAGCACACACACACACACACACACACAGGCTGCGAATGACCAGAGAGCCTCTTTAGCACGTAGCGCAGCTCGGCCATAAAACGTAGCACGGGGTTTTCGGTCGGAATCAAAGCTAGCTAGCTGGCTCGCTAGCTGACGCCAAACCAGGCATGGACGACAAGACATTCACCAAGGAGTTGGACGGATGGATTGAACAGCTCAACGAGTGCAAACAGCTGTCAGAAAACCAAGTGAAAGTCCTCTGCGAAAAGGTAAGTGGTAGGTTAGCCCAGTAACGTTGGCTAGCTGCTAACCATGAGTTACTGTCGTTAGCCTCTCTAGATGCTAACAAACCAGTCCATCTTCTAGTTCATAAATCTTAGTGAAAGAATGGTTAGCTCTTGTGGCTTTGCTTTGCACACCATTTGGCTTCAGATGCATGCAGTGCTGCTGTTGAGGCTAGAAACCACTCGCCAAGAAGATGGAGGGAGCCAGCAACTGTGTTTTCCCTAGCTACACCCATAGGGCTACACCCACTCCCTTGTACCTCCTCACTGTGTGCGCCACCTCTGTGCACTGGCGCTACACATCATAGAATAATCTGGTGTATCACCCTCAATTCAAGACGGATGCATATTCTGTTTGGCTTTGAAAAAGGCTTGCTTACAGCACAAGCCCATACTGCACCCACAAATTACACGAGACACTTGGCCCTCTTTTTCAGGCGAAGGAGATCCTGACAAAGGAGTCCAACGTGCAGGAGGTGAGATGTCCAGTGACTGTGTGCGGAGACGTCCACGGTCAGTTCCATGACCTGATGGAGCTGTTCAAGATTGGGGGGAAGTCTCCAGACACCAACTACCTCTTCATGGGAGACTATGTAGACAGGGGCTACTATTCTGTTGAAACTGTCTCACTTCTGGTATCTCTTAAGGTAAACAATTGAAACTCTACCACAAATACTATAATATTGATATAAACAAGCAAACTAAAACTGGGAATCTGAAATATTATTTTGGAGGGTAGTGTTAATGGTTGATTATCCTTGCTTTTTTTGATCACGTATATCATGTTTTCAGGTAAGGTACCGTGAACGAATCACAATTCTTAGAGGGAACCACGAGAGCAGGCAGATCACACAAGTGTATGGCTTCTACGACGAGTGCTTGAGAAAGTATGGAAACGCCAATGTTTGGAAGTACTTCACGGACCTGTTTGACTACCTGCCCCTCACTGCGCTGGTAGATAACCAGGTGAGATGGTGCATTCAAATGTGGGATATGTGACTTGCCGTGTAAAACACAGACACAATGAGCTGTCTTTCATCACATGTGTTCTTTCAGATTTTCTGCCTCCATGGAGGATTGTCTCCTTCAATAGACACACTGGAACACATTAGAGCGCTGGATCGCTTGCAGGAGGTTCCTCATGAGGTAGATGCAATGAATTCTACAGTGATTTGACATCAGAGGCATTTCTCTCGAATGCCCTTATGAATTGTTGATTTGTGTAATCTACTGTCAGCATATGGATGTTCAAAGATTGATATTAATAAATGCAGTTGAAATGCTTTGCTTTGCTGCAAGTACATTCCAACAATTACACACTTTTTGCATCACTCCATATTCTGCTTATCATACCCATTCAGTAGACTGTAGATTGTGTGGCCCAGCTAGATTTAACATTCCCATTTTCTCCATGTTTTAGGGTCCAATGTGTGACTTGTTGTGGTCAGACCCAGATGACCGTGGTGGCTGGGGCATCTCCCCCCGTGGTGCAGGCTACACCTTCGGGCAGGACATCTCCGAGACCTTTAACCATGCAAATGGCCTAACTCTGGTGTCAAGAGCCCACCAGCTGGTGATGGAGGTACTTTGACCTTGTTTACCCAAGGACAGTAAATCCTAATATTTTCCCCTAGAGGCACAACACATTATCATGTGATGAATTCTAAAAAGGCATTGACTCTTTTCAGAGTCTGCCATGTAATTTAATGCGCAAATCTTTGAAAGATTGCCTTTTATCTCTTGACATAGGGTTATAATTGGTGCCACGACCGTAATGTTGTGACGATCTTCAGTGCACCAAACTATTGTTATCGTTGTGGAAACCAGGCAGCAATCATGGAGCTTGATGACACATTGAAATACTCCTTGTAAGTGAAGTCTTCTATTATGTGTTGTGTGTGTATTTTTGGTGTGGACATTTGGCGCAGTCTTAAAGATGATTCATATGAATGAAAACTCAAAATGTGAGTTGATTGTGAGTGCTGCCCTTGATGTGTTTCAGCCTACAGTTCGACCCTGCTCCGCGCAGAGGAGAACCCCATGTGACCCGACGTACTCCTGACTACTTCCTGTAAAGATCTCCACGCCTGAAAAGTTGTTGTAGTCAATTAGAGGAAGTTGGGGAGAATGGCAACAGGCTACACAGAGGTTTGAGAAATGAAGCATTCATTACCCCATGGACCAAAACATTTGTGCCATAATCACAATGAAATGGAAAATATCACACCTAGCTAAGACCACCACCATCCTTTCAACTTTTTCCTCTCTGTGCATGATGTTTTTATTGCTAGAAATGATTGTCATTATGAACAATACAGTCACAATACCTGCTGGTTTTGTCAGGAAAAATATATCTGCAGTTAATTAACTAATGCCTAAATGTAAGTAACTTTTGTGCTAGGATGTTAATGATGACCAGTGTGTTGCCATATACAGTATATAAGCTGCATCTTTCACTTGGCATGGCCTCAAATCAAAGGTTGCAGTAAATATAATGTGAACTCTTTTTGTTTGTTACTGAAGCGCAACAATTTATTTTGTGAAGTGAGATGATAGGGTTAGATGTCAGAAATGAATTTGTTCTCTTTGCACTTTTGTATTTGATTTTTATCACATGGCACTGACAAACTACATTCTTTTTATATCCTGTTCTAGTGTAAGTAGCCCTCTTTTTGCTCTGCTGTCTCTTATGGGAGTTAATGTATTTCATTTCAATAGGCAATATCGGTACAAATCAATTGTAAAAAAAAAAAAATAACTTAATGTTTTGCAGCCCCAGCTATATGAAAATAAAGATTAAAGTTGCTTCGTCATTAACGTCATTCATGTACATTTTTGGCATTTGTTTCCCCCCCCCACAGCTTTCTAGAGGTCTATGACCAATCACCACTAGATGGAGATGGTCCTAAAAGCTCTACTGATAAACAGTTCTGCTAATGAATGTCCTCTACTGTACGTGTGCAGGTTATTAGGGAATCTTATTAGACAGCGATATTGCACATGGATATATAGGCTGTAGGTCTGCACAAAGGTCATTTCAAACCATGTCAGTAGCAGCAGTGGGCAATCTTTGCTTTTATGCATGAATCAGAGAGCTTGGCTCTGATTCTGCTTTTTAATGTCAGAAGTGACACCTATTTCTTCACGAGACACTCGTGTCATCTATTAATGCCAGTCTGCTCTGCGTGGAAATTATGTGTTGGGGGAAAGTGAAAACCCCGCAAACTTTTGTTATCAATTATTAATAATTTACTGCCTGCGAGTAAAGGTAGCGAAAATGACAAAGCAGTAACGGATGTGATACCCAGTTCACTGCTGAAAATAAAAGCCTCATTTAAGGACCAGCTGAATAGAATTGTAACTTCAATGGTATTTGTCGCTACTTCAATATTGATCTCATATAAACATATTATAGGCCTACAGAAAACAACTGATCATTTTCTATACATCACCTATCATAAATGACCCCATCCTTTTCCACCTGAGCCACACTGCTGTGTGGTAGGACTTTTAATTTCCCAGAGCTTCCTCCACTGGGGGAAGTGTCGCTGTTGGCTCACTGACTGCTGACGCTGCTGCATGTAAAACCAGCCTGAGCCCTTCAGGGACACCTCTTGCGGACTGCTGGCCTCACAGTGCAGTAAGTAACATATCTTTTTATATATAACATGAAAAACGCTGACACAGAGAGACCAGCCTGCAGGGAACAGTCATATGTTTGGTTGCTTGAGAAGCGTCTGCCAACTGGATTTGTGGATGTGGCAGGCTGGTACTAGTTGAATTTGGGGCGCACAGCTGGACAGTTGTGCTGGACGGATGCCGTGCCTAACAGGCCGTTTAAAAAGGATAATATAACGTTATGTCCTTGAGGTTTGGTTGGTTTCAGCGCCTTGCCCATAGACCTGATGCTGAAACATCTTCACTTGCAGTGATTTGGTCCAGATTTGACTGGTCTACGTCGGGTTGAACAATTCACGTTATGCACACAGCCTTTATCCTATCATCAATTTGAAAGCAATAAATAGCTTTTTCGCAGTCATAAACGTCGGCTATCTAACACGCCAACGTTCAAAATAGCTGCCAAATCAAGTGCAATACATATAAAATGTATATGCCTGTAATAAGGAGTTGTGAATTGCAGGTTAATGTGTAGCCAAGCAGGCCGTCTTTGATTGGTTAAGAGTAGGGCAGCTGAGGGTTTATAGATCAAAGGCCGTCGCTGTCCAAAGTTCATCCCTCTGTCATCACTTGCACTAATAATGTAGCTGTAATAAAGCTATTCATTGGGGTTTGACTGCGCTTACTGTGAAAATGAAACCATTCTAGTCCAGCACACACATAAAGGGGCCAGTGGTTTAGTGCATCTATCGGATAAGCTAAGAGAAGGGGGGTTCTGCTTTGTTGCCATCTCGTGAGAACCCCATGCACTTTAATTCAATTTAAAGAGACAGCACCGCCTGCTGCGCTCCACAGCCGCCAGTTGTAGAGGGGATTTCTCTGTTTTGTGGTCAATCCAGCAGCCATCTTTGGTGCAATTTCTGAGGGAGTTTCATCATCCTGCAGACCCTTGCACACACTACAAAATGACTTGTTTTTCCTCAGTGAGACCCTTTCCTGTATTCTCAGGTCGTGTCTCCCAGTTGTTCCTTTGCAACATGGCACAAATGGTTAAAAACCAGATCAGACTGGGTTACATGGTCCTACACCTTCTTTTTTCATTGGATAGAATAAGCATGTGCTGCACATATGCATAGCTGCTGTTTGAAATGGTTCAGGGTTTTCCATTCAACGAGCCCAGTCTTGTAGCAGATTGTGAAATATACTCCTTATACAATACGTTTTTCATGACATAGTGAGCAGTGGTGATAACTAAACCCAAATGTTGCATAAACCAACTGTGTTCTGCTCACTGTACCCCACTGCCATTTGTAGCTTATTGATACAGTTCGTGATACAGTCATTCACAACATACACAGTGCATGCATAAGGCTTTGTCACTTTTGAAGAGCTGCGGTTCAGCCTCAGTTTGGGGGTTGGTGTGTGTCCATAATAGGGCTTTGCAATTTAGCGCTTCAGAACCCTTGTGTCGCCATAGCAACATTATGCTGAATCAGCAGCATGGCAATCCAGAAAGGAGTGTTTTTTTCCTTCATTGACTTGTGACTGCAACAGAAAACGAGGAGTTGTAGGGCTGCAACGTCTTTAGTGTGTGTAGGAGCGAGGTTTTGGTAGTAAGGTCCAGGAACAGCATCATCCTCATTTTAACACAATGCAGTTTTGAGATTTTGATTCAGAGTTTTTAACAGAAAAGGTTGCCAACTGTCAAGGCACATCCTTATTTCTATTTTGAGAATACTGACCATCTAGAGTAGGCTAATGCAGAGCTTAAGTTCCAGTACTGGGAACTTGTCTCAGATTCCCATCACTGCTTCCCAGAAGTAGGCTACTGAATATCCTCTGACCTTAAAATATGATTTCTACAAAAACTTTGCACTGAGACAGATATTATTCAATTTTCCTTTTCCCCAGATAAACATGGCAGCAGAGCTATCCACCTCCATAAACATCAAGGAGCCTCGGTGGGACCAGACCACATTTGTGGGCCGGGCTAAACACTTCTTCACCGTCACAGACCCCAGGAACATCCTCCTAACCAACGAACAACTAGCGAACGCACACAAAATCATCAGTGACTACAGGTAAGCCTGGCTCGAGCTGTGAGGACAGTTCCCTAGGATGTTCCTCTACACGGCCATATAGCCCAGTTGTACTGTTACTACAGAGCAGAACCAGATTCGCCAAAAACCAGATGCAAATCCAATGTTATTGAGCAGTGCAGGAGGTTAATTTGCTGTAAAATGTTACCTTTATTGTCTTCCAGGCAAGGTATAGTGTCCCCAGGACTGACAGAGGATGAACTGTGGAGAGCCAAATATATTTTCGACTCTGCGTTCCACCCCGATACCGGGGAGAAGATGATCCTGATCGGCCGCATGTCAGCGCAGGTCCCTATGAACATGACTATCACTGGGTGCATGATGACATTCTACAAGTGAGAACCTTACAGGATTATATCTTTATTCTAGTAGTGTCCAGTAAATCCTTTTTTTTTTGGCATGGAATCTCACTTCTGCACTGTCCCTGACAGTAGCTGTGCTGTTTTCTACCTGCAGGACAACTCCTGCAGTATTGTTGTGGCAGTGGATCAATCAGTCTTTCAACGCAATAGTCAATTACACTAACAGGAGTGGAGACGCACCTATCACAGTTAGGTAAGAGACTGGCATTGTGGCACTGACATTAATCCTTTAATGAAACAGTTTTTGTGTGTGCGGCTTATGTGACCAGTGACTTTTTTTGTTTGCAGTCAGCTTGGCACAGCTTATGTGTCTGCCACCACAGGGGCGGTTGTCACCGCTCTAGGACTAAATGCACTAACAAAGGTATCAGCTCATGTAACCCCACTCGAGATCTCATTCATGTACTGACATCAGCCGCCTGGGTGTGATGGCCTGAAGTTAGCCACGCACTTTGTCACAGAGTAGTTGTCCTGCCTGCTTTTATAGTGACTCTGTGTTATACATCCTAATTTATAGAGGAATATTTCGAACTAATGTGCAATATCTTACATAATGACTTACAGCAACTTATCAAGTCCTCTATTGGTGTGAAAGATTTTGTGTTGTCAAGATATAGCATAGCCAAGTGATGAACAGATTTGGTTTCACTCATTCCCTCCTCTTTTTATGTTTTCTCCTGCCATAGCACGTCTCACCCCTGATTGGACGATTTGTCCCATTTGCTGCTGTGGCCGCTGCTAACTGTATTAACATCCCATTGATGAGACAAAGGTAAGGTGGACAGCCAGCACTCAGCAGAGTACATGGTCGTGTTTTTTGGCATGTTTCTCCGTTCCAACACTTAATGGCCTCGTCCTACTCATACTGTATATCTCACTGATGATAAGGCCGTTCCTTTAAGTAGGTCTAATGAAAGGTCAGTTGCATTTTTTTGAATTCATGTGGTTTGCTCCTTCTCTTCAGAGAACTGAAACATGGCATTCCCATAACAGATGAGAATGACAACAGGTTAGGAGAGTCAACGAAAGCTGCCCAACAGGCTATCTCTCAGGTTGTGGTGTCAAGAATCCTCATGGCTTCTCCAGGAATGGGTATGAATAACCTGGTATGATCAGTCCAGTTAGGCACCTGCTGTGATTTTTTAAACTTCTGTCTGGCCGCTGGTTGAGTAATTTAATTAAAAGGAAAGCAGCCTAATTGAAGTAGCAATTTAAAAGCTTCAAACCTCCAGCTTTGCTGTTTTGATTGAAAATTAGTTGAAAATGTGTGCATTGTGCATTGATATTTTAATGTTCTGTTTTCAGCCATCCCTCCATTTTTAATGAACCATTTGGAAAAGAAGGCCTTTCTGAAGGTTAGTGTATTTCTGACATTCTTGCATCCATGAAGACCCAAATGATGGAGAATTAACATTTGCTACAGTTACTTCCTGAGCTATGTTTTCATCCTCACTCATTCAAAATAACCGGATGGTTTAAACAAAAAGGTGGGAACCTAAAGTGCCATACTGTCTGTACCACTCGGTTCCTTTTAGTAATGACACATCAGATGAATGAATAGCACTGAGGACATGAGGCCACTCCGCTATTGGAATCCACCACTGCTTATGTGTCCCTCATTGGTTTTTCTGCCTGGTCTTTTCAGAGGTTCCCATGGATGAGTGCACCTATTCAAGTCAGCCTGGTGGGATTCTGGTGAGTGGTCAGAGATGGTCCACTGATAAGCCACCCTTTGCAATTATTTTAAAATTTCAATCTAATGTCTTATGACATGTGTATGAATGTCAAATAAGCCTCAGATTTATATCAATTTCCCATCGTGAAGTAGCTCTCTTTTTGACAGAATTACAACATCAGCTCCTTGTAAATGTTGATATATCGTTTTAGCAGGTCCACATGATGTGCTATTAACGGATAGGCTCATAAGACTTGTTATCTCCCTGGATAATATCATTCAGCCTTCTCAGCCCGTCTCGTAATTTGCTGTTACATCTCGTTCTGTGAGTTCAAAAATCTAATGTGATGCTCCGTTTAAAAAATGAGATCATTCAAGTTACATTACAATAAAGTGAAAAATATCAGACATAACCAAAGGTTAAAGCTGAAAATGTGCAAAATGCATCAATCTGGTGCATCAATCTGGTGCACTCTGACGGGAACATACATGGGTCTAAATTAAGCAGGTATTAAGGCCTACAGTGATATATTGCAGTGTGCTGTTTGTCTTGTCTGTTACTGTCTCTCTCCTCACTCCTCCCCTTCTGAATTCTTCTCTCGCCTCTCGTTTCTCTCCTCACCTCATCTCTCTTTGTCCCTGTCCTCTTCTCCTTTGTCATGTTCAGCTCAGGTTATGCAAAAGATACAGAGAGACACAGTTATCAATGAATATATAAAGCTTTAGTGGCTATCATTTACCAATACACAGGATTTGATCTTTTGTGTCCCAATCCAAGGTGAGCATTCATACAGAAGCCCAGTTCAGACATCCAAAGAATGATGTACTAACCCACAAATGGTGACTATAGAGGACATCGGGCTCTGCCGTCATAAATCTACAGGACCATCAGACAGGCAGCACCGTTCACCACCTAATCTGAATGTTACAGGGCTGAGTGTGTGAGTGCAGGTCTACTGGGGTTATCAAGTGGGCTGCTCCCATCCCATCACAGATGTTGAATCGACCCACCACACCTCCAGAAGGCTCAACAGTAAATTCTGGCGTCCCAGACTCATAAGATTATTACTATTGAATAGTACGCTACTTTTGTTTGTTAAATGTGGAAACGTAACTTTATAACATAACTTATTTTAAGAAGCAAATTATTTCACCTGTTAGAAAGCTGGTATTTTCCCATGCTGTATCATAGCTGTAGTAACACAGATCATTATGCCATGGAGAAGCCTAATCCATTTACAATGCATTAATAAAATACATAGAGGTACAAATTCAAAATCTAATTTTTAAACAATTTTTTTCCCAGTTTAAGGGAAACAATGTCTCATGTTGGAAATTATATTGACTTTTCACGTGGAAGGAAATAGTTTTATGCATTTAATATTCAGCAGGCCAAACAAATAGAGCTGGAAAGAAAAACTGGAAAATATCGATATATTGTGCCCTGTCTTTTAGTAACATTGTGTTTTCTGGCTCTACCTTGCCTCCTCTGACCTAGACCCAGGACTGACTGATGATAATGATGCATAACTATTCCTTTTGTTCACCTGAAATTACATAACAGAGGCCCGTACCAAATACACACACAGACGTACCAAGCGTAGACATGCGAGCTCGAGGACTCTCTGTGCTCATAATGGAGCATGGATGGTGAGAGGAGATGTCAAACTTGACTTGTATGTCCTGATCAAAAAATATTGGGGGCTAATGTCAAAAGCACCCAATGTTCGGACGCGTTGCACCAAGGGCTGTGTAGGAGAGAAGTGTGATGACGTCAGAGCAGGAAGCTCTCAACTATATGCAAATGTTTCATTGGAGTGTGGTTGTTTTTCAGCCTGGTGTTTGCCACTCCACTGTGCTGTGCGTTGTTCCCTCAAAAGAGGTGAGTGAAAGGTTCAAGAATATATATATATATATAATATAATCTTGACAGTGTGGAATTTTTTACTTTGAACGATGTTAACCCCACAGTGAGGCTCCCAGCACGGCATGCTGGCCCCCATCTCTATTTGAATGCATGCCTAGTTTGCATGATTGTTGTCTGCCTGGACTGTTGTATAATATGTGTATGTTTTACCCACCGCCCCCCCTGCATTTGTCCCATCGCTCTCCCACTTCTCCCTACACTGATCCAGCTCTATGTCAGTAAGCCGTTTGGAGCCGGAGCTGCAGGAGAAAATCCGGGCCAACCACCCAGGAGTGGAGAGGGTCTACTTCAACAAAGGGCTATGAGCGTCCAGCCCCCCTCATCGAAACACTGCCATACATAGCTGCAGGCTCAATCCTCGCCTCTCCGCCAGCCCTCCTCATTCAGTGTGCCAAAGTTAAGTTTGCTTCTCCTCCTTTCTGCTGTTCAGATGGATATCCCAGGATCCCCCCCCCCAACTCAGCCTTTTTTGTAATGAGATGTTTGCTTTTGTCTGTGATTGTCGATTTATTTTAATTGCTAGAGAAGATTTTGTCATACTGGGCCAGATGAAAATGATTATGTTTATCACAACAGTTATAGTGGCCTGTATAAGAGAGTGTTTAAGTGGACTTTTTTTCTTTTCTTCCTGTTCAGTATTTTTTAAGTTGGTGACTTGTTGATCTTATGTTGCTGCCAAACCATTTTCATACTCTCCAACCTAGTGTTGCGTTCAGTTGGGAAGTGGGAACAAACTGGCAGGCGGTTTATTCCTGACCTGCGTTATTACTGAAGTAATCAGAATTTAACATTGATTTCTCTAAGATGTTTACTCTGCAGTTCATGCATTCGCCAAATCTCCACTCTGATTTTGTGAGACCTCTCAACGATCACGACCTCCGACCCATAATAGTGCTGTTTCAGAGAACGGCATTCATTTACACTCACCGAGTTCGTTTTGCCAAATGAGTGACACTCAGCACGTCTTGAGGCATTTTGACTACTGATCATGAATCAGAAAAGAAGAACCAGGGATCCTCTCTATAAAATGTGATGCTATGATGGTGGACAGCCGTTGGTGGGCCAACACGGTGCTATCTATTTTAATATAATCAGTGTTTATCATACTATTTATTCTGCTTGCCATACATGCATGAACAAACCACTCCTCATAAGAACATCATGGTACATGACCATGGGCTTCTATGTTTCAAAGTCAAATAATCTGTGTATTTAGTCACATCAAGGCTACATTCAGGAGAGCTGGACAGTTGCAGATAATATTGTTTTGATCATATTTTTTCAACAAAACACACTGGCTTTCAGTTCCCTAATCCCCATCTCCACCACATGACTCTGAACAGCTAATCCAGGAGTTTGTGATTTTGTGATCACAGGGATTTTTTTCTTATTTTTGTTATTAATTTAAAACAATCAACAACTCATTCTTGCCTTAATGGGAGTTAATACCATAGACTGTTGTCTGGTATTTGTATGTAAAAACCTGTCTTCTGTACCTTTATGCAGCATCCTAAGAGGCTGTATTGTTATAGCACAAAGGAACACATCTGAAGTTTGCATGGCATTTTTATCAATTGTAGGGACTTCCAAGGTTTTCAAGGTGTTATAATACATTTTATATACAGTGGGAGCCTATGACAGTTATGGATCATTATACAGTGGAGACCAACTATATCAATAATGGGAAAAGATGCCATATAATGCTCTTGAGATAATAATTCCTTTCAAGGCAAGGATGCTATAGGATCCACATTTGTGTTTAAGTTGGAGGCTCAGGACTTAAGCCAAGAGCAAAACTCTTCTGATCATGAAACCCAGTCTTTGGACTCCGACAGACCATTGCGAACAGTGAACTAAATTACTGATCGATCATAATGCAGAGTTACTTCGATCTTAGCCTGGTGAATTTGAGGAATGTGGAAGCTACCAGCCAAAAGCTTGGATCAGCCTCAACCTCCAGCTTTTTGTTTCCATATGTTCACTGTTACAGTGAGACATACAGTATGTAAGCAAAGTTACACTTAAGCACATGCAGTTATATCAGGGCATATTAGTTACAGTGCTTATGACTGAGTGAGCTGATAAACCAGGTGCATAATAATGGAGCCTTGCCAGTCTGTCATTGCTTTTTCTGTACCTGTAGTAGTAAGCATTCAGACAATAACGCCAGTCTTGCAGAGGAAGAGTTGGAGTAAACACTGGGTGTGTGTTGTACTGTGGGATGGCCTAGAGTACCAGATGACATTTATCCAAAAGGCTACCATCTTTTTGCACCTGTTGTGTTGGTGTTTAAAAATGGTGGCCTTTGTGTCGCATCCATTGCCATTTTATTGTGAGAACTTGAATTGTAGGCTGATCTCATATCTGAGTGACTACGACATGACAGATTGACTCCAAATCATTGGCCAGTTTTAAAATCAGGGACGAGAATGAAAAAGGTAGACTACAATCTAGCTTTTGAAACTTTAAAAATGACTAACAGTATTTTCAAGGACCTGGCCCGTGATGAAAATATTTAGTCCTATTAATGCGCAGGTTTCAATTTGAAGTACAAATATATAAAAATGTTTGTGAACATTGATTTTATTACATCTTTTGCTCATCACGGTCTGTGATTTTTGTAAGGTGTTTAATGTTTAAGTAAGAAGATATATCTATTTACATATATTGCTGTATAAGTAACTTTATTTTAGATCATCAGTGTTTTCAGAGAAATCCCACTGAATTGGAGCTGTTCCCTAGTATTTTCAATTTACAATTGTTATTCTTACACACAACAATGCTATGTTTAATACTATTGTGTATTAGACTATCGATCCATAAAAGCACAATGTTGTAACAGATTTCAAATGCTGCACATTTTTAAATCTCATGTCAGATCTATTCAGTTTCCTAACCACACGGCTCTGAAGAATATCCTTGATAAGTGAGGGAACAGGACAAGATTGATTTGAAGAGTGTCCCTTAACATCTAACTCCAACTAATTCCTGATAAACCTGCTCAAATACAGATAAAACTAACTCCTTAATAAATATCATGTTCCACAGGCCTTCAATCTACCAAATCAACTGAAATGTCACTCTAGCCAAAGCGATACAAATCTACTCGAGGAATAAGTCATTTACAGTTTACATTAATTGAAAGAATTTTTTTTTTTAAAGAGGATATTATGAAAAAAAGGTATTTAATTGTTTTGCAGTACATTGGGGTGGTGTAATGTTTAGACTAACTGGATGAAATAAAGTTCATGAAATCTTGTACAAGTATCTGGTGTTTGTTGATCATGGTAAAATAGAGCGGATGAACAGTGCCATCTTCTGGTTTCAGTTGGGGACAGCCAAGTGACGTTATAAAAGCGGTTTATTCAAAGGCACAATGTTCAGAATAACTATGAATAACATTGCCTTGCTTGATTTATCTGCACACAGATCCGAAGCACTATGCATGTCTTTACAACATTATGCACAAACACAAGATTGGCATCTACTGCGCTCAACACTCACAAAGTTGTGATAGATACATATGTATACATGGGGATAAGTGATAGGACATGATGATGGCTGTGTTCAACTATACAAAGAAGTTCAGACATGAAAAGCAATGTGAAGGAATAGCTAGACAAAAATTACCTCCTGGTTCTGCAAAGCAATTAGTCCATGGGATTTGTAATGCACATAAAGACAAGAAACAGATTTTTGTAATTGTTTTTAGAGGGGAAAAATAATCAAAAGTAGTACAGAAAATTGAAGAGTAACTGTCTACAATCCCAAAATATGATTTTTTAGGGTGTGATAGACATTGTACAATGTGGTTTTTAAGCGGTGCAGCCGCTTCTATATGCGACGTGCGTCCACGTGTCCGTCTGTGTGTCCGTTCGTAGCATGAGATTTAGACCAACCAGGAGTAGCCCATGCGTCACATGCACCGCTTACTTCACCACCTGGGTGTGATTTTTTTTAAATACACAATCTATAAATGTGTAAACTCAAGCTTGTTTCTCAGTAACTCTTGTTTGGTGGAACTGCCAGGACACAGCTGCCTGTTTTGTCTGCTGATCCTGGTACATGTTTCTTGTTCCCCTGATAGGTATTTCTTTGAAGTACAATGTTGTGAACCATGTGGAAAAGTAGAGGAATGAACAGAGTTGTATCATGAAAAAAATTCTCAGTAAAAGTAACATTATTTTGCCTGTTGTGATGACAGAAAGAAAACATTAACACATTTAAAATGTGGCCTTTTCATGACACACTGCATCACAACACAAACTTTGTATTTACAACAAGCAACCATGACATTAATTTACCACCATGTAACAACTACTGTTTGATTCACAGTGAATAATGTTCATTCATTGACGGTCCTCAGCGTGTCTTACATGTTATTATATAACGTGACCAACAGATCTGAAATCAGATTTTTTTTTCAGAGGAAAACACTGGAAATGAATTGGGGAGAACAGATCCAAACGAGTAGAGGTCCATCACTCACCACGTTGGTAGAACTTATAAACCACGAGGAGAAGCTTCAGAACAACAGTCTCTTCTGTGAATCACTGACCTTATCTCTGTTCACACTCTGTGCACATTCAGTTCAAGGTAACCTGCTCGGCACAGTGCTATCTTTGGAATGTGTTGGACTTTGCCAAGGTGGCATTAAAATTGGCACTTCGGTAACATTGACATTTACAACTCACTCCATGTGTTCTGCACAAAAATGAATTTTGTAGAAAGTTCAAGAGTTCTTGGATTTCAGCTATTATATGTCTTTCCTTACTAATTATACATTTTGGGAACTTGAAAATTAGAATTGGCATTTGGATTCAATAACATTACTTAATTTTTCACATAGGATAGAATGAAAACAGTGATAAATAAGGGTAATATAAATACTCTGTAATAGAATTACAATATACAAGTGTTATTAAAATGTCCCTTTCGAGAAAAAAAAGTGTCTTAAAATATAAATCTGAAATGTCCACTCTTGCATGGGGCGCCAATATTAAAATGTCTTTGGATAGACGTTAATTGTCTTGTCAAATGACCACATGGGCATAGATGAACATCACCCTGCTTCCTGGATGTGGACACCTGCTTCAAGGCTCTAAAGATGCTTCCATGCACCTGGACAAAGAGTGTCAGTCATCCCAGCATCCTTTGAAGTGCATGTAGTCAGTTGGACGAGCTACAGAAAAATTTCGCATATGGGCTTTTTCAAGTCAACAGTGCTGCCCTAAGGGCAACAACAGTAGACGGATGGGCCATTATCCAATGTAACCCTTTTAGCTTGGCCTGGCCTAGCCTTCCATAGATGAAGTTAGTCTAGCTTAGCATACAAAAGCCTCTGCTGGCCCAAGCAAGCCTTAAGTAGCCTTGCCTCAGACAAACTCCTCCTCGCACAGGGCCTCCCCCACCAGCAGTGAGTGTTTGTCAGGCTCGCTGAGCGCCATGCTGTTGAGGGAGTGCTTGTCGGAACGCAGGGAGTTGATGGAGGCGCGGCTGTAGTTGACAATGCGGTCCAGAAGGCTGAGTCTGGGGGAGGGCCGTCGTAGCTCGCCCATGCCAATGTGGACGCTGACGTCGGACAGGCTGCCCTGCCGCTTGTGGCTGCCCAGCTGGGCCTCCAACTTCTCAGCAGTGGGCTTAGTGTAACTACACAGAAAGGCAGGGGAAAACAGAGATAGACAAGAGAGAGAATGAGAAACACATTAAGAAACTCACTGGAAAAATCCTTTTAGACATATTCATCACTCAAAAAGGCCAAAAAACAAAGCATCCAGTTGAGAAAAAGCCTTTACGAAACATCAAATAGCTCATTACCATTTGAGTAAAAGAGAGGACATAACCACAGAGACTGAAGACAGCGCCATCGCAGCAGAGCCCATCCATGGCTGTAGCACCAGACCAATGGGAAGGAATACACCTGTGGACAAGCAATCATAATTAGCACCCTGAAGCAGGAAAGCTGACTGAAGGTTACTGCAATGTTCATTTTAAATGTGATCACATCATAAAAAATTTATAAAATCAACCAGAAATCTTGTGATATTTTGCAGTAACCTACCAGCAGCAATGGGAATGCCAACCAGGTTGTATATCAGTGCAAAAACAAAGTTAATCCTGATCCTCCTGACTGTCTTCTTGGAGAGGTCGATACTGCCCACCACATCCAGCAGGTCGTTCTATTGACAAAATGAGAATTTTTTTATTAAAAGCTAGCGCCATTAGATGGAAAATGCGTGGTAATCAAATTAAAAGGGTGAATTTCTTTAAAGACCCAATCTGTATTCCAACCATAAATAAAAAATATCCCCGCTGCAGAAAGGCTAAATATGGACTGCATACATTTAAGAGCTGGAGGCTTTACAAAAGGTGACAGCCAACCTTTAGCTTGAAAGTATTCAGAAGCTGTCAGCGGTTATATACATTTTCAATATTTGTAAACACTGGAGAATAATAGACCTAAATTTTGAGTAATGGGGGGATGAGAAAGGAATGAGGAAGAATCAACACATTTATTTTAGATATAAAAGCACTATTCTGATATACTCAATAGTATGCTCAAATCCATAATAAAAAACAAAAACAAAGATTAGGGCTTTAAACAAACAAAAATAAAATATGCATTAGGGCAGAAATATGAATTTGCCCCATCAAACAGCCGACCTGAAAGAAAGTAGGAATGAATTCATGACAGAGGAAGACTTGAGTTTCAGCAATCCTCCAAGCTCAAATTCTCACCCTGATCAACACCACATCCGCGGCCTCTATGGCCACATCCGTCCCCGTTCCTATGGCGATGCCCACGTCAGCCATGGCCAGAGCAGGGGAGTCGTTGACCCCATCGCCCACCATGGCCACTCTCTTTCCTGCCTGCTGCAGCTGCTCCACCTTGGCCACCTTGTGGGAGGGCAGCACCTCAGCAAACACCTTCCTGATGCCCACCTGGAGGGGGAGGCAGAGAGACTGACATGGAGCAACTCAAAAGCTCAAACATACATTAAAAAAAACCAGTACAAATTCTGCACAGTCCCATGGCGCATTCATGGTTTTCCAAGTGACAGCGAGCTAGCTAAAAACGGTTTCAAAACACATTGTAGAAATGCAAATATCAGCCATAATTCATGTCAAAAAAGGCTATGAATTGTGAAGATTGATAGTTGAGGTTACATTTTCACAATATAACTTGTATGTCCTTTAATTAAGTAGCTACTGCTCAATAAACAACAGACATTTTAATTAACTGCTTTGCCATGGCCTTTACAGGGAAATGAGCTGGAAAGCCAGAAGAACTATGATGAATTAATGTGTCTTGAGTACAAAAATATTGTGACAGATCTATCAAAATGATGAATTCATGTTGACCAATTTTGTAACTACACAAGACATGGACCAAGACATTCACTATTAGGAAGGAAAGTGAACTGGAAAATATGCAAGGCTTGAAGTTCAAAGTAAGTTTGTATTTTCTTACCTATATACACTGTATAATGAGTTATGTTTACAAAATATGTAAACATTGTTTAGTATTATTAACTACTCCGCAAGGTTGGTCATAACTTTTCATTGGTTCTAGACCACTGTCACTTTGGATGGGGGCAAACTCAAGGTGGATAATGGATGGTGACAAGCTCACTGAGGTGAGTTAGCCAGTTTCTTTATGCTTGTGTGTATGTGCGCACGTGTGTTATGAATGTAGTTGTTTCAAATCTTTCAGTAATGACTGTCTCCATGTTCGTAGGTCAACACCATTGGTGGCTCAAAGGCATAATTGCCATGAAGACAATTAGTGAAATAATCTAAAATGAGAGCTCTATTTAATGAAAAAGCTGCATTAATGATCCATTAATGCGTCATACCATTACATTGGTTTTTGCATTGCATGAAATAGCATGAATCTTTGTGAATTTGTGTGTAAGTTGGATCATCAGAAAAGCTCATTGTTCCTAGCATAGCTTCATCTCTAAATATTGAAATGACTCGTCTGTGCACAGAGATGTGTTGACTGAGGATTATCTTCCTTTTGCCCGACAAAACTAATGAAAACAGTTAAGTACTAAAATATAAGTCCCTTTCCCTTCTCTTTATATGATAATTGGTCAACATTTCTATGAGCAACGTGTAAGACATGTCTCACTGGCCTTTTTCAACAATATTAGGTGAAAATATAAATTATTGTCAATGCTCAAAACTGTAAGGAACTAACATGGGAGGATTTTTGGGAGGAGCCTACACAGTTAATGATGAGATTACCACGTCACCTCGAGTACTTCCTTCTGAATACAAGGAGAGGATTGTGGGAGTTGTATGAAAATTCACGGCTAAAGCGTAATTTATACTTCTGCATCGAAACAACGGCGTAGCTACGCTGTAGGTATTTCCGGTGCCTGCGTAGCCCGCAGAGGCTGCCGCCGTAGCTTACGTGCACCTCTCCAAAAATGTAACTGTGCGTAGGGCGACGCAAGACCGTAAGCACTGTGATTGGCCCGCTTCGTATTTCCTCCTATCTGTATCCGGTTGATGTCCGCCGATTTCGGCGTTGTAGCAGAATCACCGAAGCAGAACTATAAATGCTTGCACTGCTGTAGGCACCTACGCCGTAGGTACGGCGTAGCACCGACGCAGAAGTATAATTTACGCTTAAGGTGTAAAGATTCATAATTAAGGTATTTTCTAAAGTTCCCTAAACCATGACGACGTTTGACAGTAGTGAAGTAGTGAAGTGTCTGACATCTGACTGACTGACCTGAATTTGCCTCTTGTTGCCCATGGCAGTGTCACCACAGCACG
>OMLI01017038.1:0-10560 GCA_900302605.1 Rondeletia loricata
AGGTTACATGCTCACGGACCCGTCTGATTTCAATAGCGTGCAAGAGTTTTCTCAGTGGCGCATGCGCAGTGGCGTGTAAACACGGAATCTAAACATGTTTATTTCTTGGTTTGTGAGCACTATTGGAGAAAACCACCTTGCCAAGATAGTTTGTATGCGCTTATTTGTGTTGGACATAATAAAGACACAGCTATGGGAGCTGCTGAACACTCGTTTGGAATACAATGGATCTCAATGACTGGACAACTGCCACATTTCGGAACGCCGGTACTCCGCGAGAGAGGGTGAGTTGATCAAAACTCATGGCTGATTTATATCTCGACATAGACCAGGTCAACAATTAACCTGGGGTCTTAGCAGACCGGCCAATTCCTTTAACATCCCACAATACACTTCAATACTGAGATCTGCTTTAACATCCCACAATACACTTCAGTACTGAGATCTGCTTTAACATCCCACAATACACTTCAGTACTGAGATCTACTTTAACATCCCACAATACACTTCAATACTGAGGTCTACTTTAAATCACACAATACACTTCAATACTGGACACAATACAGTAGAGAGAGACAGCAAAGATGGCTGACAGAGAGAGGACGTCACCGCTTTTGGACGTCGTCACCCAACAGCAGCCAATCTTGTACTAGTGTTGCTATAGGTCCTGCCCATTAGTGATACTCTAGTTGTGCTACAATCACCTAGCTCAAATCAGCCATCAGACAGCGGTGCAGTGATGTGGTTGCTAGCAGAGTGAACAGAGTTGGGACCATGATAGAGTGGTTTTACAGCCTTCAGAAGGGATACAGAGAACACAGTGGACTGCAGAGAGCAAATACATGATCAAACAAGTTGTTGCCAAAGTTGCAATCTACTGTATATTGCCTCAAAATGTTGCCTGTGTGGTTTGGGCATAGAGAATAATGGTCTGATTGAATGTCCAGAGGCCCTCTGTCTGACCTGAGGTAAGAATGAGACCAGGAAACTAACTCTTATCTATCAGCCACAGTGGCTGGAGGACTCCCAAAGTATACCAGCCACAAGGGTCGATCTTAGGCCCCTTGTTCTCCATTTAGATGCTCCCACTCTATATACTGTATATGCATTAAATATATCAATTTTCATTGCTATGCTGACGACATGCAACTATGTACCTATAAACCCAGGTAACTCAATTAGCCTAAATAGTCTTAAGGATTGCCTGTCAGATAATATGTGCTTTCTCCAACTGAATGACAATAAATCTCAGATTCATTGTCTGAGATTTCCATCAGTCCCAATTCCAATTCCATCAATCCCAGTCTGGACAGTCTTGGTAACCTCTCAGCCTTTGTTAAGACCGCAGCTAGGAATCTGGGATTAGTATTTGATTCTGATCTTAGTTTTGACTGGGTTGTTCAGTGAAGTTTCCTACAGCTAAAAAACATAATCTGATCTTGCCTATACTCTTCTTATCTGGAAAAAGTAATCCATGCCTTTATGTTATCATGCTTGGATTACTGTAACTCCCTCTACTCCTGTCTAAGCAAGAGCTCCCTGAACCCTGAACCATCAGAACGCTGCAGCCAGACTTTTAACCAGGACCAGAAGACGGGACTATATTACCCCAAACCCATTCTAGCTTCCCTGCACTGGCTTCCTGTTAATTTTAGAATTGATTTTAAGATCTTACTTACTAGTTTTTAAGCCTCAACTCTAGCAGGTAATCCTGGAACTTTGAAGCCCTTATGACCCTGAACATAGTCTGAGATCCTCAGGCAGTGCCCTTCTAGCTGTTGCTAGATCCAGTCTTAAAACTAAAGGTGACCAGGCTTTCGCATTTGCAGATGTTGATGTATGTATTTATTCATTTATTGTGTTTACTGTTGTATGTGTATATTATGTGCTGTTTTCTTGTTGGACTACTGGCTGCAAAGCAAACTGCCCCACAGGGACATTAAAGAATTACTCTACTCTCTACTACTAACTTACCAGCCAATTTTACTCATTTACCAGCCAACCAATTTTTTTAGTCGGACTCCAAATGAGTAGACTAACTTTCCAGCCACAGTCATAGTTTCCTTAGCAGCTGGCTGGTGTCTGCTGGTCTTTTCCCATCCTGCTACCAGCTTCAGTCTACAGCTCCTCTAGGAGTTCAGTATAACCACAGAACTCACAGAAAACCTGATGATGGAGAGAAGAATGTCTAATGGTGTTTGACCTCAGTGATTTACAGTGACAAATTTCCCCTCGAAGGACAATAAAGTTGATTTAATCTTATCTTATCTTAGATCTGAGCAGTCTGATGATCCTGGAGTTAGAAGGAAACCTTCTGAGCGAGGGGAACGTGGATAATCTGGCCTTCGCCCCCCTCATCCAGCTTTCCTACCTCAGACTGGGCAGAAACCACTTCCGCACCGTACCACAGGGCCTTCCCAGTACACTACTGGTATGACTAAATATCTGTTTACCTACCTACCTACCTATCCAACCCCACCCACCTACCTACAGTACCTACCTACCTACCTACCTACCTACCTCATTCCTCATACTGGGTTGCAACCACATCCCTACTGGTACAACTGGTATCTGTCTGTCTATCTATCTGTCTGTCTATCTGTTGATACCTCAAAGTTGGCAGAAACCAGTCCAACACTCTACTGGTGGGAATCAATCATTCAATCAATTAACCAATCAGCAATTTATATATTGATTTGAATTATGTCTATATGTACCATGTAAAAACCATGTGATTCACAAACCATGCACAGTGGGAGGAAAGCACACTTAATTGTGCTGCCAAGGAAATAGCGACAGTGCGCCGTCGCTGTTCATGCATATTTATATTAAGCTATCCATATGCATTTCAGCGCAAAAACGACCCCTTTATGCAAATGAGGACCATTACAGGGTGCGTCCAATTCACAAAGATCATTGCTAATTGCACTCGCAATTAAGGTGAAATTGTTAAGATCTTCAGAAAGCTGGAGGTAATGGAAGTTTAAAAGGAAAGCGATGCGCACACTTTCCAATCACTATGACAACTGTGATTGTAGCCAGGCGAAGGCATCGCCAACATCCCAGGTGCTCTGTTTTGAAGGAAAATATCATCGTTTCAGTTAACTGAGCCCAAAATTATTCACCGTTATAGGTTGTGAAGTTATAGGCTACAATTATTGACTTACTTGATGTGATCCAGGACAAATGTCTGCCACTCAAAGAGCTCATGCAATATCTGCCATTGTTATGCTGATGATGACAAACATTTCTTTTTTATTCTTCCTGTCTTCTAGGAACTGTATCTGGAGAACAACCTGATTGAAGAAATCTCAGACACTGTTTTCAATCAGACCAACAGTCTGAATGTGGTTTCTCTGAGACACAACAGGCTGGACGAGACCAGGATCGCCCCGCTGGCCTGGATCAACCACAGGTCAGACAAAAACAACCCTCCTCTCTATCATCATGATCATTCTGGGGTCACAGGAATATTTGTTCCATCTATTGTCTGGGTGCTGTTACCTCTGACCCTTGACCTCCTTACTATTGGTTGCTTGTGATATTGGTGATCTAGGAATTGAAGCTTATTCTACTGTTGACCTCACTGTTAGTGTGTCCACTGGTCATCAAACAAAGCTAAACCCTAAACTCACTAGACCAAAAAAATATAAATAAAAATACTATTCAGCAATAAAGAGCAAACAGAAGTACATCAACCCTTCTTCAAGGACCACAATAGAAGTAGTGCTACTTGTCATCCTGTTAGTCATAATGTCATATGTTTGTTGGTAAATTGTATTTTAATTGATCACATGGATTCAATAAATGTATCAATCAATTCTCCTCTCTCTTTCCATCTCCTCCTCAATCTCTCCTACCGACGTCTTTCTCCTTCTGTTCAGGAACCTGGAGTCCATCGACCTATCCCATAATAATCTCTACCTGGTTCCCTCCTACCTGCCCAGATCCCTGGTCCACCTGGTGCTGGTGGGCAACAACATAGAGAGGATACCTGGTAGGTGGGAGGAGTCCAAAGGTTGATAAGATGGTATATCTGGTAGGTGGGAGGGGCCTAATGGTTGATAGATAGGATACCTGGTAGGTGGGAGGGGTCTAATGGTTGATAGACAGGATACCTGGTAGGTGGGAGGGGTCTAATGGTTGGTAGACAGGATACCTGGTAGGTGGGAGGGGTCTAATGGTTGATAGACAGGATACCTGGTAGGTGGGAGGGGTCTAATGGTTGGTAGACAGGATACCTGGTAGGTGGGAGGGGTCTAATGGTTGGTAGACAGGATACCAGGTGTGATACGTGGTGCACACACGTCTGAATACTTTTCATGCATAAATGTCGATCTCCACCCCGACGTGTATTATATAATTACACCATCCGCATTCTGGTTGACTTTGACTGTGGCTGGTCAATTGAGCCACTCTAGCAGCCACTCTGGCAGGTAACTAACCACTGTTTCTATTCTAAACATCATATTTGGTTTGTTGAATAGTGACAGTGGCTGGTAAGCTTTGGAATCCATGAGCCACCTTGGCTGGTGGAGAGTAAAGTTAAATTCCTGCCCTGATTTGACTGTTTCCCCCTCCCGACTCCCAGGCTATGTCTTCGCCCACATGGACCCTGGCTTGGAGTACCTTTACCTGTCCTATAACAAACTGGATGGGGAGGGAATCGAACCAGAGTCGTTCTTCGGTTCGTACCACTCCATGGTGGAGTTGTGTCTGGACCACAACCAGCTGGTCATCGTGCCCTCTGGCATCAACGAGATGAACAACTTACACTTCCTCAGACTCAACAACAACAGGATCAGGTACAAAGCAGCCATCACTGACAAACAGCCAAGAATTTACACTATGAAATGTGAGGATTAGGGGTTCTATTAGGGTAAATCTAGTCATTAGAATAAAACAAAATAGAATAAATTCAGAGTTAGTGTTAATTGTAGTGATTTAAGAGTAGAGAGAGCGAAGAGACAGAGGAGAGGAATGACCATGGTTCACTTCTTCAGCTCAACACAAGAACCACACCAGGTCAACACAACTCAATGCTATACTACATCAAACAGAGGTCAAGGGTTATCGTTCAGTTTTAAGAGAGAAAAACAAAGATACAGGGAGAAACAGGTGGATAAGACTGAACTCAGAATGAACAACAGGAGTTGATAAAAAACGACTCAATAGAATAGCCGACTTTACAGGTAGAGTATTTTGTAGAATAGAACATTCCTGTTCCTGTTCCGCAAAACATATTTGTCGGGGTAAAATGAAAGTTGCCTCTGAATTTTGGAATTCATCAACTACTGTTATAGTCCTGGCTGCCATTGAAAACAGCAATGGCCAACCTGCATATCAACAGCAGCGAGTCTACCTAACCGCCTCCTGATGCCTCTTCCTGCAGGAATATCCCTGACGACGGGATCTGCGAACCCAACCACAACGGCGACTCCACCCTGGTGGCGCTGAGGCTGGAGAACAACTACATTGACCCTCAGAAGATCTCACCAACAGCCTTCTCCTGTGTACGCTCCTCCTCCAGCGTGGTCTTAAAGCCCCAGAAAACCAAGTGACCAAAGAGTCCTTCTCTTTAAGTCCAAGAAAAGTCCAAATCCAAAGACAGTTGTCTTAAAACCCCAGAAAACCATTTTTAATGGCCAAGAGATGTCAAAAACCAAGACACTTTTTTCTCACTAGCTTCCACTGATGCTGCATGTTATTATAGCAATAATACCAGAAACAGCGTTCTTTACTGTGATTATGGCTTCAGTGGTGAGTCAGCCATCGGCCATGATCTCAGTAAAGAACGTCCTCAAGGAAAATGTGTTTATACAGTGTTTCCCTTACCATAGCCACCATAGAGTATTATTCATAATGACATGGAGCTGAGCTGAGCATTGCTTAATATGTGGACAGTAACAGAGTCTCAGAGAACACTGACCCAGATGTCTTTGACATGGTGCGTCAGCTTTCTGAAGCTCTTTCACTGTCCCACTGCTTTTTTAATTCAATCTAGTTGTGTGGAATATTTGCTTTAGTGGCTGTCAAGTGTAGACAAAACTGTTTACTGCCCAACAACGTGATATATTCTATGGTATATTCTATAGCTGCCATTTCATGACCGTTCAAGGCTGTGGGTTTGAATGGGAATACCCATTCATTTCACTGGTCTACAGACTGAGTCGGACTGATCGTGCTACTGGTCCCAGTGTGCAGTGTGGCTTTATGGGTTTGATGCTTGATGGTTCTGTAGAGTCATTACTACAGCATCATCGTTCACTATGAATAAACTAATACAAGGGCTTTGCGACTTGGGAGAGAACATCTCTTGAATACTAAATCCTTTATGTATGAGCTAGGAAGATGTGGATATAATGTTCTTATAGTAATTGCAGATTGTACTAGTACTTTAAATAGTACTAATTGGAGGTACAGTGTGCCCAACAATGAAACAGTGAAAAGCTTGTGTTTTATTACAAATACTGGACCATAACAATGTTACTTACTATGGAAGCTTGGATAAGAAGTGCTTCTTTTATAATCTATTGCAATATTTGAATTGAAATGTGTCTGCCCTCCATTTTGCTCTTGGCTGGCCAATATGCATAAATTACATTACAAAATGTCTATTTAATGTACTACAGCTGTTTAAACCAATATTATGATGCACATTTCAAATAAACTTTACCAAACTATTGTTCCCATAACAGATCTATGAAGTCCCATGTATTTTCACCACTTCATTTGAATAAATATTCACGTATTCCTCAAATTAACACAATAAAACGACTGTTACTCTTGCATGGTTGGTCAACTTTTTGAAAAGCACTTTGATATATATGTATATTATGACAATAATAGCATTGGTACAATCAACACATTTACATTTGCTTCATTGAATGAACCATTCCACTGCACAGAGCCGGTCCTGAGTGGAGCCGGTCCAAAGTGGAGCCGATCCCGAGTGGAGCCGGTCCCGAGTGGAGCCGGTCCCGAGTGGAGCCGGTCCTGATTGGAGCCGGTCCTGATTGGAGCCGGTCCCGATTGGATCCGGTCCTGAGTGGATCCGGTCCTGAGTGGAGCCGGTCCCGAGTGGAGCCGGTCCCGAGTGGAGCCGGTCCTGCTTGGCCGGGGCAGCGTGGCTTTGTTTCAAAGTTCATAGCATAAAAACAACATGACCATAAAGAAGTGATGCACTTTACTTGTAGCAGTCATAATGACTCCAGTCATTACAACAACAAATCAAGGCTTCGCCCCTCCTCCGCCTTCCTCAACAACATGGCCGCCCCCCCTGATAGGCACATCCTCTGGTTAATGTACATGTAGAGGGCTTCAGGTGACATAATGCCCTTTGTAGCCACAGTGGAGGGCAACAACAACTGAAAACATGTTTTCACACTGTCTGACACATATTTATTGATTTGACTGATAATCAAGTTATTGATCTGAATAGTTGTTTACTGTTGGTTATACTCCCTGATGTGAATTGTTGTTCATTATACTCTTTAGGTCAAACTGTAACAATAAAATATACTGTAGGCTAGTGGTCTTTACATTGGTCAGTGCAGGACAAACCTGATGTCCTCTCATAGAGTACAGCAAGCAGCCACCTTTACTCAGTCAAGCTCATATACTGGTCCAATCTGATCCCTGCTGTGTTTCATCTGGAGCTTGGCTCATAAGAGGGTTTTGTTTCAGCAGTGCCATGAAGCAACTGGAGACTGAGACTGAGGTTTTTAGAGGAAAATACATATCAGATAATAGTAGCTTACTTGTGTTCCATGTGACTTTATAAATGTGAGGCAGAAGTCAGACTAAATCCTTCATATTTGAGCTCAACGTGACTTAACATTACATCCAGGGTGGGAATTTACTACCAATCAAATTCTGGTTTATCTTTGGCTGTGACCGGTAAGTCAGTCTATTCTACAGGTAACCATCATTTGGAGTCCTATTCTATTCTAAACATCTAGTTGGAAGTAAAATAATAAATAGTGAAAGTGGCTGGTTAGTTCTTTGGGATGTGCCAGCTACTAATGGGAAGAAGAAAAGCTTAGTTTCCTTTGAGCCTTATGCTGAACATAGGATCGCTCAGCAAGCTCCTTGATGATGAGATGATTATTTAACCAGATATCTGACGGTCTGGAAAATATGACATCCTCAGAGAGAAGATTCACTGAAACCAGAACACATTTCGGTTAGTCAGTCTGCCAAACCAGAGCATATTTGGACAGTCTGGCTCTGCCATAAGTCCTGCAGAGTCCTGCTGGGCTCAGCACTAAATACCAGCACTGAGTGGAAAAAGGAATAGTGTAATACACGCAAACCCCTAAGGGAGCAAGCTCTTATTAGCTTTTCCATTCTTGGGAGGTATTTCTCATTTTTACCTAAGAGGTCAAACTACAGGCTATAATATGATGCCCTGTCTGTCTCTCCTGTCACTGCTGTCCAATAAAGCAGAAAAGCTATAGAAATAATATAAAAACGAAAACTACAGGTTCTCATTGACTCTTATGGGACTTGCACATTACAGTTGACCTTGTACCACCTGAAGTCAATATCACTACCTTATATCTTTGCATTTCAACATATGTTTTTGCATGCATCCCTCTTGTAATAATTTATTTTAGGGAAAATGATGAACACAACACCTACTGACTAGCATCACTGGCTCTCCAACATCCTCACTGCTGCTCTTTCATTGAGAGAAAACTCAAAGTCAACATCACAGCCTGACATCTTTGTTTTTGGGGAAGTCAGATGCTATGACGCAGGCAGACAAAGGAATTCCTCAAACAAACCGACGGATGGCATCGTCCTAAAACCATTGGCACGATCCTAACTGGTGATCTTTCATGGAGAAACCCCAAACAGCGGCAGCGTTCCAGTTCCATTATCCTTGTGTAAGCCAGTGCCAATAGGTCTCAGTGTAGGAACCATTCACGCTGATGTATAATACTTCATATGTCTGTATGAGGGGAGGGGCAGACCTACCAGTGTGTTCTATATAAAGACTTCACCATTCAGGAGTCTAACGCTAACTATCCTGGCATCAGTTCAAAGCTCTTGATGAAAAGCACATGACTAAGTCTAACAGTGCCTTTTCAGATCGAGTCCCTGAGAAGTACAGATGTGTGATCTGAGAGAGACGAGAGCTCTTCACTGAAACCAAGCCTCTCACGCCAGCAGCAGTGGTTTCCATCAGTGGGGGTGTCTGGGGCTGTTTCCTGGAGAGGGGTGATGCTACTCTCCATTTACTGGGAACGTACTGAGGATTGAACCTACAGCTTTCCAACTGGACTCTGCTCTTCTTCTACTCCCTGAGGGCCGACTGTCTGGGCTTTAAACAAGGACACAACCTGACGGCTGAGGTAGGACACACCACGGCTTCATCAGCAGCAGCTATCTTCTGTCGTTTTTATTAAACAGGTTGGGGCTTTCTGCTAAACAGTTCAGTTTACAGGACATCACCTATTATATTATATATATACTATAGGTGGTGAAGGTGATACATTTGTGGTGGAACCATGGGATTAGGGTGAGAATTTTATTTCACTACATTAAGTGACTCTTGAATCTAGTTCTGTTTTCTAATGTATTTCCAGGTAGAATATTCCAAATGCTTTAATAATTAATGTAATACATTCCTGAGTTGAAGAATGTGATTAGAGTGTGAACTTTAGAGTTTAACAAGATTAACTGACAGGAATGTTCCTAAATTTGTGGATAATTTTGTCACCTTAATGAAGTAAAGAGCAGGCAGAATCAGAAAAGAGAGTGTTTTATGGTTGGGTTTTACAGTAGTCAGAGCTGTGGCACAGTGCTCAAGTCTGAAATATTTACGCATTATTTGTAAGCTGATCTCATTTCAAAAATGCAAAATTATTTTCCATGCAGTATAATACCCACAAATTGTAAATACAAACACGAGAAATGTCCCTGAAACACCACAAAGTTACAAAATGACTGCAGGTTCAAAGTGCGCAGTCTCTACAGAGATATGTGAATACTGGTGGAGCCAAGGAGGATCTGAGGGGGGCTGGAGGGTGAGGACATCCCTCTGGTTAGGACATCTGATGTAATGCAAACCTCTGGAGAACTGAGTTTAACTCATATAGTAAGGGAAAATACTTTACCTGCCTCCCAGCCACTTGAACCAGTCTGGACTGGTTTTGCCGACTGGGTAGAGTGAAGTGAACTTATTGGATCTGTTTTGAAAGATGTATTTGATTCAACTACAGGGAAATACAAAACATGAGAAATATCTCCAAAATACCACCAAGTTACCAAATCAAAACCCCAACAAGTTACAAAATACAGCTTCTATTGTCCTGAAAGGGCACATGTGGAATAAGATGAAGGCCTGGGCTCAGGGGAAGGAAGGCCTGGGCGCAGGGGAAGGAAGGCCTGGGCGCAGGGGAAGGAAGGCCTGGGCTCAGGGGAAGGAAGGCCTGGGCGCAGGGGAAGGGAGGCCTGGGCGCAGGGGAAGGGAAGCACGCAACCACACATTCTCTGCCTCTTTCTGCGAGAGTGAGAAATATAAATCTTTAGCTCTTTACAACACTTTATTTA
>OMLI01017039.1:0-11194 GCA_900302605.1 Rondeletia loricata
CATAATAAAGATTTCAACTAGCAATATAGCAATGAAGATTAGTTTTAATTATTTAAGAATCAGAACATATTTCTGTGTTGAAAAAAGTAACATGGGCTATACATCATACAATCAAATGTTTTATTTAAAAATAATTAACACAATGTCAACAGATTAATATAATACTTAAATAATAATAAACACAACAAAATGCAAAAAGTGCAAGATTGCAAAAAAAATCTGTAGTAATCCACTATGCCTACTACCAACAAAATAGTTTTGCTTAAATAAAAGTATTACAAATAATAAAGTGCAAAACAGAAAAAAACCATCTGTAGTAATCCATTATTACTACTACCAACAAGACAGAGTAACTTAACCAGTGTTGCTTTTCTTCTGTGAAATAAACTTTTCTCTTAGGACATTGTAAGAACATACATAATAGGGTTAGTAACGGGGAAAAAGAGCCAAACAAACCAAATGGATCGTTCACCAAAAAGAATCGGTTCCTTACGTTCACCAAAGAGAGCCGTTTAAAAAGAGCCATTTGTTCGCGAACGACCCATCACTAGCGTGCATGACCCAATGACTGCCTCCTTATTTTACAATTCTACTCTCACCGTATGACAGAATAAAACCTACACCATCAATGCACGTTTCTGCTACCAAATGGCTTTGAACATTATCTGGGGGGATGAAATATAATGAAGCTGCTGGAGTTGTTTGACAGCAGAGAAAAGCATGAAAATAGTTCTGTCTCTACTGCTCAAATAGTTATTTTGAAGGTAAGATGACCATTGTAAAATAATGTAAAATAGGGGGCATGTCCCTATATATATTTTATACATTTTAAGGGCAGTTCTGTTATTTGCAATCTTTTCTAGGGCTGCAACTAAAGATTATTTTAATTATCGATTAATCTATCGATAATTTTTTCAATTAATCAATCAATCAATCAATCAATCAATCATTTAGTCTATAAAATGGCAAAAGTAATGACAAATGCCCATCACAATTTACCAGAGCCCAAAGTGACGTCTTAAAATTGCTTACTTAATCTGACCAACAGCCACAAAAAAAAAAGTATTCATTTTATAATGATATGAAACAGAGAAAAGCAAGCAAACCCTAGCATTTGTGAAGCTGTAACCAGCAAATGTTTGGTATTTTTACTTGATAAATGACTAGAACGATTAATCGATTATCAAAATGATAATCAATGAATTTTCTGTAAATCTAATGGATTAATTGACTAATCATTTCAGCACTAATCTTTTCCAATTAAAACGGGCTAATCTAACCTTCAAACCTAATATGTTTGTACTATAATGATAATGAATCTTCTGTCAAAGTCACACAGTGACAAGGTTATCTGCATTTCACGACTTGCACACTGATGTTCCTGCAGTGTCAGGTACGTCAAAACGTACCCAGCCTGCAGTCTCACCAGACATACGTATAAATAATAAATATTATGAGGAGATTCGTCCTCAGTAGTTAAACCAGAGAGTGACAGGCAGCACACACTACAGTGCTATGATAGCATACTAACGATGACATTTTGACATAGGCAGAGCAAAGATGCAGAGAAGAAGTGTGAGATCTAGGGACGTTACCGGAAACAATCTATGTATGTGTGAATCTATGTGTGCTTGTTTCCATTTCATGTCCAAATAACAAACACAAAACCATTTTGTCATATATTGTGCTTGTATTTTCTCTTTAACAATTTCACCACAGAAAAATGGGCTCCAATGTAAATATCTTTTATTTTTCTACAATTAACTTGGCAAGATTTGTTGTTTACTTCATAAGACAAAAATGCAAATGTACATACTGTGTTTAATAAATTTCTCTCTTTGGCATGCATAAAAACGGCTTAGACAACACAGATTTGTGGAACTTTACCACAACAACAATCATATTGACACTGACATACAGTACAGGTACAACATAATCACATCCACTCTAAATAGAATGAACATTCCTGCTGTATGATCTTGGGCAGAGCAATATGGATTTGTAAAAACAGAAATTTGTCTTTCCCAAAGCTGGAATCAAGAGTCTGAGAATTCAAAACTGTGAACATCAAAAGACAGTCTGGAGCTGCTCCATTTACACTGAATAGGAGACTGATTTGTGGACACTACAACAGTATCCAAGGTCATTCTCCTGGAGTATGAGTAAACTTTCTGGTTTACTACAGTTAGCATTACTGGGAAATAAAGATCAGAAACAATGATCATTTGGGTGTAAAAGCTCAAACATTATGTTAGTCTACAAAGTCAGTCTCCCATTCATTGTCAATGGAGCAGCTCAAGAAAAAGTGCATCCATGTCAGTCCACTACAGATCACTTTTGAGTATAAAATCTAGTGGACGGTCTGGGTGAAGTGTTTTAAAGAGGTGGTTGGTAACAAACAAATGCTGATGCCTTGTAACAATGAGGGTCCATAGCACAAGTTACAGAAAAACCAATAACAGTGCACACCCTTATGGGCACAGGGTACAGATAATTACTGTTACTATGCGTTCTTGCATTACACTCTGATGTGGGGTTGGTAACCAGCTAATGCTAATATGAAAGCACAAGAGGATGAGTTCTCAGGGTTTGGATACATACTGATGCTGTCAGTTCAAAACATAGCAGGCTAGTGTCAATGAACATGTTGGATATCACTTTTCTCTGGATTCAAGCTTTGAAAGAAAGTTGTGCATTTTAAAATATTGTTGGAACTGCCCTTGATCTTAGAAATCTGGAAATAACACATGTGAAAGGTATTTTCGAGTGCAATTTCCCATTAAGATCAGTGCTCTGCTTCATTCATGGCCTAGGCATCAGACAGTGATGCTTCTGTGGGACTGGATTAGCATGGTGACAAATCACAGATGGTCACACAGTTACAATACAGGTGTGATATTGCCACATGGGTTCCTTGGTGGAGCACCAATGTCACACAAAGGACATTCCAATAAAACTACAGCTTCTAACACAACAAAGGGAGTGGGTTGGTAAAAGTCTGCACATAACGAGTGAAAACCTAATCGAAAAGCTCAACACTGCACTCATCTTTTACATCTTACCTATGAACATTCACTCACTCATCCTGACTTTCCTGTACATCAAAGTGGAGACATTCTACGAGACACATAATAATGCCATGTCGAGGTCGAGACAAAACAACAGCAATCTACCCATACAGTAAGTTATATAGTGAGAATTAAAGTGCAAAAAAAGATAAGTTGGACAATCATCAGCTAGGCTACAGCAAATTCTGCCTCAGTTGAACTGGAGACCTTTTGAGGAAGAACACTTTGATAGAAAGTGTGAGGTGATTCCTCGCTCCGTAAAATCCAAGAGTTTTAATTCCAGTATCATTCAGGTTTGGATGGCTCAGAGATCTTAGCATGTCCTCTGTTGTACTCAGTCAGAGGGGCAAAGCTTCACATTCAGGACCGATAACGTCATTCTGTCTGTCTTAGCGAGACATCATTCGTACGAACTCTTTGAAAAGAGAGGGGGAGAGGGACAAAATGGAAGACGGTGAGCAAAGGGAGTGCAACAATTGTACTACAGTGTACTAGTACTGTAAATATACTGGTTTACCTTCAAAGTCAACAAGCCCGTCCCCGTTCAAGTCGACATCCCTCAGGATATCTTCTACATCCTTGTGACCCACCTGAGAATACAAAAGTTGGCAGATGAACCCAATTTGAAAATAATTTAAAAACTCAGAGGGTATCAGGAAGAATGGTTTAGAAACTATCAGTTACCCATAATCCAAACCTCACCTGTTGGCCCAACAACTTCCTCATTGCCTCTCGGAGCTCAGATGTGCTTATTGCACCATCTCCGTTAGTGTCAAACTGACAGAAAGGGAGCGGTCAAGAGGAGAAAGCAGAGGAAGAGAAAGGCACAACTAAGGTTAAGAATGGAAAAGTAAAAACTGAAAAGGTCACCAGAACAGCAGAGCAAAAGACAGCAGAACTCTTGCTCTATAAATGTCAATCCACAGACTCTCACCTCTTTGAAGGCATCCTTTAATTCTTTAATTCCAATCATGTCTGCAGTTTCGGCGAGGAGTTTTGGGCCCATTAACTCTACAAAATCCTCAAAATCAACATGTCCTCCCACTTCAGAAAAAGAGACAGAGAATTTGATTCAAAGCATGACTGTACACAGTGCATGCAGTATCATTATTTGCACGATATACAATAACGTCCTTACAGTTCATCTTGATCTGCTGGCTCAGTCACAGTGCATGCAGTATCATTATTTGCACGATATACAATAACGTCCTTACAGTTCATGTTGATCTGCTGGCTCAGTTCTATCAGCTCCATTTCCGTGGGCATGAATCCCATGGTTCTCATACAGTTTCCAAGGTCTTTACAGCTAATGAAACCATCTTTGTCCTTGTCAAACTCTTTGAAAGCATCCCGCAACTCTGTTGAGTAATGACACAGAGAAATTATTGGAGACACATAAAACGTGTCCTTGTTTTCTTTATTATGACTTGCCATATCTTCAGCAAAGGAAAATAAACTAAACCCAACTTACCATCCATTTCCTCTGGCCTCAGCTCTCTGTCCTATTAGGAAATAATATTAAATCACTGATCAGAACAAAAACACATCATCAACAATCATCATGCATTACGATCACACTCCGACTTTTCTACGTATAACCTACAAACATACCGGTGACAATGCTGAGACTTGAGTAACTGCTAAACCAAAATCAGCGAGCTTCTCCATGGCAGTCTTCTATCTACCGTACTTGTGAATCTCCAGCAAAGGGCACCTAACCGTAAAGGATGTCATCAGTGGAACGTAGCTCTCTCACATCTCGATGACACTAGCTCCAGGTACTAATAGACCGATCACTATCGAGCATGACCGGGAAACGCATCCTCTCAAAGTTCACAGAAGAATGTGTCCGTTTCTATTTTTTTCAGCGCTTGCTTACAATGAACGCAACCTTTAAAGGGCACAGAGGGAGAGAGACATATCCCAGAGCCCTCAGGGGTTAACAGCGGGAGCAGTGAGAAGTGTAAACACAACACTCACTCTTGACGTCAGACCCAAAGAACTGCCTGACCGGAACCACTGACACAGAAAACACAGGAGGCACATGGGCCCAAGGAAGCACAACCAGCCAGTCTAATGGACCTGCATGCACACCACCTTCAGCAGTTCCATAGTCAATCCATCAGTCAGCTGAAAAATCACCTGATAAATCAAACAAAAAGTTTTCACATAGCAAATGGCCATGTCTTGATCCGTCCCCAACTGATAAAGTATTTTTAGGTGCATTACTAATATTTATATTTGGGAAAGAAAATTCTAGATTTTATTTAATGGTTGCAGGAAAGACAAACTTTGGAAAGGATCCTTAAAATTAGTCTCTCAAAGAGTAATTGAGGTCAAGTTAATAATGTGATTGTGCTATAATTTCCTTTGTTGTGCCATTTTTACGGAGGCATGCATCATTGGTTAAATACACTGAATGTACAAAATATTAGGGACCCTTACTGTTTTCATGAAGTACAATGATGAGGTGAATCCAGGTAAAGGCCATTATAACCGTATTTATTTCCCTTATTAAATCTATACCAATCACAAAGGAGGAGAAGTAGATAAAGAGAAGCAGACGAGTTAGAGAAGGATTATTAAACTTTGAGACAGTTGAGATGTGGATTGTGCAAAAGGGGCTGCAACTCAATATCAGGAAGATGTCCCTAATATTTTGTACATTCAGTGTGTATACCAATACAGACATATCTGTGAAAAGCCAAAAATGGGCAACAGTATCACTATATCTGTTAGACCCTAGACCTGATCTACAGTATCCTATCACTAGATTGAAAAACTACGTGCACACTGCATAGGCATGTTGGAACATCACACACAATCTGTCATATAGGTGGACATATTAAAGAAGTTGCATGTATTTTTGGCCCAAAGGGGGCATGGCCTCACTAAAAGGCACATAACTTCCGAACGTAACACCACGAAACTTTGTAGAAAGGTTGATTCAGTCTTGCCATTAATTTTTGTCAATCGAATCAGGCCATGATTTCCCGTATTTTACTCTCATATGGCCGTATACTTCCAAAATACTGAATTTCTAAAAATATTATACGGGGAAACTGTATAGGTTGACACCTATGCTTTATGGATGGCTTCCTTGGCGGAGGTCTGCGCTCTACTGTACGCATTTTCTATTATCATTATGAAATTGGTTGTGATGACACATTCTAATGTTACAAACAAACATAATAGATCATAATAGGTGGCGGTTGAGGTGAGTTCCCCCTTCTCTGTGAGCGCTTTGAGATATGAATAAAAAGCGCGATATAAATACAATCAATTATTATTATTATTATTATTATTACTATTATTATTATTAATAGATGCTGCAGAAGCCCCTATGATTGGCTTCTTGCAGCATTTTAGGAGCTTTCAGATTCAATCCCCTGCCAAATCTGAAAAGTTCCTTCCAGAAAACTGGTAAGACACCATTCAAAAGTGAAAATAACAAAATATGGCAATAGAAAATAGTTCAAAGGATCTCTACAAACTAGTGCTGATAGTTGTTACCACAGTTCTTTTGAAAATTATATATTTAGAAAATCCTATGCAGGTTAGCTTTAATACTGATTTTAATACAGACAGTAGTAGATAATGTTTGTGTGTGTGTGTCTAGACTTACGTACAGCCTGCCTGCTCTTGGCCATGCCTTTATGCAGGAAGATACAGGTTTGCCCAAGTATGTTGCTCATGAGAACGCAGTTTTGTGTCATAGATACAAGGGACTCCTGACAGGGCCCAAGACCCCCTGCCTGGCCCCTCTCCTCACAGGACAACACCCCTGTGAATCTCCTCTCAGCATCCTGGAGCATCTTTCCAGAGGGGTGCAGGTAGGGGGCAGAGACAGTGTTAGAGACCCGTAGCAGCTTCAGAGCAGAATGGACATAGAAATACAGGTTGAGAGAGGATGTGCGAAGGAGGATATCCATGTCAGTGAATGTAGACTTTCTATATTCTTGACTAAATGTTGTGCTGCTATAAGAGCGCACAGGATCCCATGTGTGTGTGTGTGTGTGTGTGTGTGTGTGTGAGAGAGAGAGAGGGAGAGAACGTGTAAAAGAGGAACATGGCAAGAAGGTAAATCCAATAAAATAGCATGTTGCCAACTTTCCGCTCATTATTCATAACAGTTTACTTGCCACATTGTACGGACTGGCACTTCACACCTATACACTGTCACAGGGACAGTAAACACGCACAGAAGCAGAGGAGAGAAAAGCTAGTGCACAAGGGAGCAGGCTGCACATGTACTGAACGCAGGAGAGAAGACATTATGTTCTGAAGACATTAGGAGACATTTCCTTCTGTGAGACGTACCGTCCTTGTTAGAAAATATTTTGTGTTGAACACCAACACCAATGTTATGTCTTTGTGCTGTTATTTGTCTTACTGTTTTCCATGTATTTTAAACACTTTACAGCACTTTGGTCAACTCCTTGGGTTTTTAAATGTGCTTTATAAATAAATTGACTTGACTTGACTTGACCAAAGGTCTGCCAAAGTCTAAGGCCATTCATCTAACACAAGTTTGACAGCTACACTCCAGAGCCATTTACAATGAGTGCAGCGGGTCATGTAGCTCCTTACTCCATATACTAAAGCTAAACTGAGTCTAGTCTGATCATGATACATGTTTGTTTTCAACGAAGGCATGTTTCACAATTAAGCCCATGTTTGGATATGATGGGTAACATATAACAAATATAAAAAGACTCTTCTAGTGGTTTTGAAACATGATGACTGACTTACACAGCGCACAAAACTATGCTTTGGAGAGCTACTAAATCAAGCGTCGTTCTCAACAAATTTTGCATTAAAGTCCTAGTACTGTTCAGTTTCATCCCCCACTACAATAAGATATATTTCAGTTTGAGACCCTTCATGTGCATTTAAGTAATAATTTGAATTCAGAACCACACACCACAAAATCCTCCAAATGGGACCTATAACTGAGAAAGAGAGGGTGCTACATGCTATGAGTGCATCACAAACATGACAATCTTACCTTTCTAAGAGGCGATTGTAAGCAGTTTCCCATAATAAAGGAGAAAATAGGTGCTAAAAAAGACCATGAGGACCTTCCTTCTGTAAAGACTACAGTTTGGGTTTTGAGAGGAGAGTTGGTTTCAGCAAGACCCATGAAGACAGGGATGCTCACCTGTGTCTATGCTTGATTGAAAGAATAGTGAACTGCACGGTAGCACTATCTAGTGTGAATGAAACTAACAGTGGGATGGGTAATAATAACACGGGGGGAGGGAGAGGGAGAGAGAGAGAGAGCGAGAGAGAGAGTGAGGGTGAGAAACTAGATGAGGGAGGGAAGTAGAGCAAGGAGTTATGCCTATTATAGGGAAAAAGGATGACCCACTGTCTGCGAGTTATTTTCACCCAACTGTCACAGTGGCCAAAGAAACGGGGTGAGGGGAGCATGTTCATGCATATCTTTGCTTCAGTTTCACGCAAATATTGTAAGCCGTTCATTTTTTCCTAGGCTGTGGAAATCTGCACCAGGCTAGTCGACTGAGAACACATTGTATGCAATGGCCTATTTCCAGTCTTGTTTTCCTCCTCACCTGCACTCTCCCTCTCAAGTGCTTTAACCCAGACCGAGTTGTTAATTTCCTATCTAAAGAGTGCATTTGAATTAATATATTGAATTCCAAAAACAAACAAAACAACAATTATTACAGCTGGGTCTACCCCTTTGTTTGTCTTGCCTTCCACTACCTTTCCCCCCTCTCATCATCCACTGCCCTCTGTAGGCAAAGACAAGGTCACTCTGACCTATAGCAGCCACATGGAGCCAAAGGGGAAAAGAGGTAGAGATTGTGAGAGGCAGGAGGAAATAGTATTGCATTCATATTGGAAGCACATTTAGTTATAATCCATCAATTACAGTGCTTTCTGATTAAATGCATATGTGTATGGAGCTGTATGTGTATCTATTGTAAGAAGGATATGCAAATTACAATGACAGTGTGTCAGTTGGCTAATAAAGTAATCTTTTTCTAAATGCAGAAAGCTGGTGAGGATATGTTTCCCCTTCATGAGGGTTTTAAAACAATTTCCATCCTCAGGTACCTGGTCTCCCATCTGTTTCACACGTACTTCCATTCTGTCCGGTCCAAAAACCTATAAATTACCTGGAGCCGGAGCAACAAAACAATAACTCTGTTTGTTTTGTATGCATTTGTTCAAACAAAATGCCAAAGGCAGTGTGTGGATCTCTCAAACCATGTGTTACATTTCTCTCTGTCATTCAGCTCCTCTCCACATAGCTGTCTCACCAAAGACCTTATTCAGGTCATGCTAATGTTTTTACAGGCCTGCTCACAGACTGACTCACAGGATATTTGTAGAATAGACTTTCATCAGACAAGTACAATTCCTTCCTTGGAGCCCCAATGGCTGATCTCCATGTTTCCATATTGAGCCCATTCGGTGGCCAAGAGGTTCAGAAATCAAATTAAAATCCACCCTAACAACCACTCTGAATTCTATGGAAGAGATTGGCAAGATTCCCTCACATACAACATATTGTTACATCAGGTGGACCTTCGTGAGGATTCTCAATCGAAAACTAAATTCAATTTATTTAAGAGCCTTTCACTCTGGGGGCCAACATGATGCAAAATCATGTGTCACTGATAAGAATCCAAGCTTAATATAATTAGCTGAAGTCTTTATCCTCAAACATACACGTGGTTCATTTGTATAGCTTTGTGAGAGATGATTGACTTAAAATGTTCCTTTCATCATCACATCAAAACAATTTCCTTCAAAGACAAAAATCACTGTGGTCTTTCTGATTAAATGATGCAGAAATGTGAATATATATTTGTCTTCAGCCACATACAAATTAGCACTACAGAGATTTCTACCTCTCTGTCCGTACCGGCACACTTTATCAGCACATCCACTTTCAATAAACAGTCAATGACGACAGGTCTGCCTGATTGAGGAAATCTCAAAACATTACATAACAAATGAATATGTAGAGGATACTTTTCCCTCTATAAGTCTGTCCAATAACGACAGTGTTTGCAGACTGCATCACAGACCACACTAGCCTATATTGATTGTAGGCTGGACGTCACTGAAGGCACAAGCCACAGTTAACCACTTCACATCTGTGTGCAGTTGTACATTGCAATAACCAACTGAATATTGCCTACAGAAGCCTATCAAAACAATTCAATCCTTACGAAAAACAGCTGTAGTAATCCTATAATAACTTTTAGAAGGACATTATACAATTATCACACCAAAACTTTAAAATATCATGCAGCCACTAAAGGTTAAAAAATTAAGTCACAGAAAATCTAGTGATACCATTGGAGATAAATACCAGAAAGTGCAATAAGGTCACCATAAACTCAGTGGCCCCAGAATTCCTTGTAGCACCCCTGCACCTTAGACACACTAAAGGTCTGTATAGGAATATTATAGGTGGGGTGATTTAGGCTAACTGGCTACCTTCAACTGAACATAATGGCCTATAGTGGCCTAGGGCACTTTAATCCAGACAAAACAATCCAACACGTGTTTATGTTTTAGCAGTTTTGTGATATATGCATTGACTTGATGTCCCATAACTTGTACTACAGGGCCTTACCTGCCCGAAAAGCGACTTGAGGATGGTGCGCAAATTGACATCAGACTCAGAGGACGCCGCACTGGACCTCCGCGAGCGGCGAGAGGACCTGCTGGACAGCGGGATCCGGGAGCAGGAGGACGTGGACGGACTGCTGACCTGACCGCCGCTATTGGACAAACGGGCCCCTTTAGGGTCCCTCGGCTCAAAGAAAGGCGCCGTGTCGTCGTTGCTGTCTGACAGAGAGGGGACCCCAGGGACCGTGCGGCGACGGTGATGTTCAGGCTCAGGGGGTCCAGCCGGTGGTTGGGTTTCCTCCCGTCCGGGCTTCCTGCGGTGGTGCCGGTGTGTGGGTTTGGATGACCTGCAGCGCTCCCTCACACCTCGGTCCGCCTCATCGTTTGGCTCCGACGGGTCGGGAACTTGGCTATGGGGGGCATGGGACCTGCTGCCCCGGGTGGTTGTACTCTCCCGGGTGTTGAGGAGAGAGGGGTGACACAGGGGTCTCCGCGCGCTGACGTCGCACTCG
>OMLI01017042.1:7705-18535 GCA_900302605.1 Rondeletia loricata
GTCTCCTGCCCGGAGGAAGAGGGAATTTCATTTTGAATACAAGGTTTCTAGGAAATGTATTTAAACCGCGATTTTTTCATTCTCCCATTGCCATTATACTATGCAATCACCAGAAATTTAATTATAATCTGTTTAAAGCATAAAACTACATATAGGGCCTTTAATAAACTAGGGTTACATTTTAATTGTGCAACACAGCTCTGGTCAATTTTAAATTTAAGTTTACTTATTTTAAACATAGTTTTACTAAGCTCTGATCATCATTAATCTTTGATTATGTTAAACCTTATTGGTGTAACCCAGCCAAAATGTAAGAACTGTTACAGATTGTACAAAGGCTCTGAGTAAACCCATCTCTAGCAACTGCAGTATTCTGCTCACAACTTAATCACAACTGGGTGTTCATTAGGATGTTTCACTTTACATGTGAAAACCTGCTCATGCGTACATTGCAGCAAGTTTCCATAAATGTAAGTCAGTTGAAAGTTAAATATAGAGAGAATGTTTGGTATTTAATGTAATGTAAAGATGATTAGGGATTGGTGGTAGCCTAGCACTAGAAAGACCAATGGATTATGGGGGACTAAGAGAAGGCCAACAAGCTGTCAATAGAGGGGGTACATTAAATTATAACTACTATTTCCTTGCATGATTTTGAAAACACCGGTTTGTACAGAAAATGGAGGGACATTTTCAAAGCTGAGATATTTCAATTCTAAAATTCAAAACAGCACTCAATTGACGGCGCTTGGCCTGTTAAAATCCCCAGACTGTTAGGAAGTGTTATTTTGGTGGCAAATCATTCTGATTTCAGCATAAGAGCACTTGTGTTGCTGGACCCTTCTGCCCACAGCCCACTGTGTCCCTCCTTCAGGAAAAGAGAATATTCAAAGTAGAGATGAAAAGATGTGGAGCCCAGCAAGAAATAGCCAAGTGATAGTGACCTCACATGACAACGGCATTGGGCCCAGAGGCAAAATAAAACCAACAGTGCTGTGCCTTCTTGGTGACGCTATACCATAAATAATTAAACAGTCCATTCTTCAGGAATAAAAGGAGCGTGAAAATGTATCAGGGTTTGCGTTGAGCCTCTCACTCAGCCAGCAGCTATATTCATCACAGCTTCTATAATGTTCTTAATAAGCATCACCCAGCATTTGTCTCAAAATAATCAATGTGAATAATCAATGTGGAATGCTTTAAAATTCCACCCTCAGATACTCTTATCCTGTTATATATCATCAATCTGTGATGTTCAATGCATTCCAGGAGTTATTTTGTTACCAAGTGTTGTAATTTACCATTTTGTTGTACCCACTTTCCCTCGACCTGCCTCATCTACTTCTACTTCAGTTAGTGATTTCCTACATTCCCCAGAATGCCTTTCGACAACCCCGAGAGAACAGGTGTGAGCTTGTTGCACTCAGCTGTGGGTTGTACATGACCTCAGTAAAGTTAGCTTGATACTGGATATTGGCTATTCAGTGGATATCGTTTTTCCACCTTCAATAATAACTTGTAAAGAAAATGAGTAAAAGCACATTAATTAATATTTTTTTGTGATTACTGGAAGAGTAAAACAATTTACAACCACTTTTGTCAATATTTCAGAAAAAAAAATTCTTATGGGAAATTTGAATAAGCGTTTATACATAAGCAAAATATTCAGCTGAGTCAGAACTTTCATGTGCATACAGGGGAAGGACATGACCAGAAAGAATGGGAAGGCAGACATCATATAAGGCAGGGGCATCAATTTACTAAACCCTAAGTCCCTGAATCTAATATTATTTGTCACCAACATTTCCAAACCTGCTTATATATTCTCAGGACAAAGTGAAGCAATGACTGATGACTGACAAAATAGTATTTAGTCAAGGTGATAAATTATTAGACATAGGTCACCAAACTATCTTGCACACACTCACACACCTTAGAGGGAACATTGGTCCTGAATTCTCCCCTGATGTGAAAAAAAGATATGGCTTCTAAAGAATTGCCAATTTTTGATTGATCTTTGCTTTCCATTATAATGACAGAAACTACAAGATCAAATTTGGACTCAAACCACAGCTTTTGCAAGAGGAAGCACAAGGAAACTCTCCATTAACGGCAATGTTAAAACTCTTCCTATTGAAACTGTCATAATTTGTTACTTTTGAGAAACAACTGCATGACCATTCAAATCCCCTTGTCTTAAACCACTAAAATGCTAACTGGCTAACTACGGCTAATGAAACCGTGTTGTATATTTAGACTTAGATTTTCCCATGTTATTTTTGGGAGCCTGTTCTCCCAAAATTTCATGAAATGAGCACGATGTTTTAAAATGCAAATACGTGCTTGTGAGGGACCGAACAGACAGAGCACGAGAGTTGCAGGTAGGGTGCAAAAAGCTAGGTTTTTTTATTGACCCACCGCTTAAAAAAAGAAAAAAATAACGGTTTTAAGTTAAGTGTAATAATAAAGGAACAAGGCAAAAATAGGCAAAAGGGTTTTGTAACGCCATTGTTTTAATGCCCCAACTTTAACTGAGGTCAAAATAACAGAACAGGGCAAAAATTACAGAATGAGGGTTAGGACTGAACCACATCTGACAAACATTAGACTTTAGGATACATCATTCTTTTAACTCTAAGATTTCAGTTTAGTTAGTTCAGTTAAATTACTTCCTTTTCCTTAGTACAAAATTACAATATATAATTTACATTTGGAGAAATCACTTTGAGTTAATTATACAACGGTTCAAATTCCCCCACTCTTGGGAGTTGTTGTCTTCCAATCACCCCTCTTATTGTATTTTAGTTTCACCCATTCAGTCTGCTTGCCCTTTGACAGATCAAGTCGAAACGTATTGTCGACCATTTGATGAGAGCATAGCTAAAATCAGACATTGGCAGCTTGTTCGCCACCCTTCAAAAACCCCAGGGATGATATTTCAAGAAATTTGATCAATAGGAATTCACTTATTAGAAAAGATTTGGTTTACTCCTGACTACGATCTACTTCCAAATCTTCCAAATCCCCGGTATTTACGTGCTCGAACCCCTATTGTATTTGTTAGGATTCTTCTTCTTCTTCCTTTTCTCTGCTAAAAGTATCATAAAAGTATAATAGCTCAGAAACTGTAAGACCCACAGCAACCAAGCTTGACAGATGGAAGGCTAGCTACTGGTTTGCTAGTGTGACATTAACTTACTCAGCTTGCCAGCTTTTTAACTGTTGGTCAACAAGCCTAATTGATTCTTCTCAACAATATAGCTTATACATAACAATGACAAATGTGTGTTTCTGCCTTGCTCACGTTGATCGTCTTCCTAGCCATAGAGTCAAGCTCACTCTTAAATACTGCAGTTGATAAAGTGGGAGAAATTCAAATTTGTATGAATGCATGTGTGTTCTTAATCCCCATAGATTGATATACACAAATACATTTTGTCTGTCTTTCTGAGCATTACCTAGGTCCTATCCACATTGTGTAAAAAAATCTACTTTCAGGTTACACTTCAACATTGCAGTCTCTCATGAATGTTGAGGAAATGGCCAAAAGGTTTGCATGCATTGCCTAAAGAAATGTCTGTTTCTCCAGAGATGGATATACGAAAACACCTGAGGCTACAGCAGCCAGGTGAGAGAGAGAACAGGCAGGTAGCAAGTAGTCTGGAATCAATGTGTTGCCCACATTGATTGCACCCTAAAATTATTTTCCCCTTTCTTGCATCTGCCCCAGTACCCAGGCTAGGCAGATGTAGATAGAGGCTAGACAGATGTAGGCCTACGAGTAACTAGCTCAGCTATTCAGAAAAACAATTATCAAGGAATGTTACATGGCTATCTTCACAACTAGTTGTTGCAGGTGCAAAATGAAATTGTTTTTTTGAATTCTTACACTCTTTTACATAAAAAAAAACTTTCTAGCAAAACATTTATCAAGTGATAATGAGAAAAATGTGTTTTATCATCCCAGTCATGACGCCCTTTTACAAGAAAAAATTTTTTTTAGTTGAGTCAAATTGTTTGTTTGCTTGTGATTGTCAGTACAAGGAGAGAGCGAGCAGGAGGGAGTGGCCACAGGTGAAGAGAGAGAGAGAGAGAGAGAGAGCAGGAGGATAGAACGGTCATTCCCATTCAAATCAATGTTCCAGGATGGTTGGAGCGGCGGCCATTTTTATGTGTACCGTTGGGCTAGCTTATTTATTGTATTGCCCCTTATATTTTATCTTATCTCATAGCCTTTTGACATTTTCACTGGTCATCAGATGCAAATCATTTTCATTAAACTTTCAACTATTATTATTAACCCTTTACTGAGCATTGTAAACATCAGTTGCACTTTATAATAGGAGCCCACATAATGCTTATTTATGTTTCGCAAATAATTTCTTCGTTATTTATGAATATTTATTTTGATTTTTAAAGTGATTGACTTGGATAATCACCAATTACTAACAAATTGTGAACTAAGACAATCACAAATCATTGATTTAATTTCTTAAGTTATAATACCATACATAAATGATCAATCTTAGCATGTCATTAATTAATGATTACATAATGTGCACTGTATCATAGACTATTAATTGGCAGTGTGTGAAATTTATTAATCATGAATTAGTTATTTAACCATTAAATGATAATTAATACATGTAAAAAAAAAAGATTGTATGTACTGTTAAAGTGTATATATTGTTTTAGTTGTTTTTTCATTCTAACTTATTTGATACTACATATATTTCACATTATTTTGGTCCCAGTAAGATCCACTGCTACTTCTGTTGCTATTTTGCACACCCTCTTAATGCTGTAATTAATACGTTTTACACTTTAATTCATACATATCTATTTAATATGTTCTAGTATTGAAACTGTCAGTTGAGTATGTTTACAAAACCCCTCTATTCTTGCTCTTTATATTCTGTTTTTTCTTTGCTGTATCCTTTAACTATTCGCTCCAGCAATGGCCCATTTTCCCCACAGGGATCATTAAAGTTAAATCTTATCCTGCCTTATTTGATCATATCTTATCTCATCTTATCTTATCTCATCTTATCTATCGCATATACTATCAGATCTCTGTGATACATGTAAAACAAGACTCCATTGATTAGACACAATGTAAATAAGTGTAGCCTCCCATCAAAATGTTTCCTCGACTTGATGCTTGGCCCAGTAGATGTAGCCAGTTTCTGATTTATCTCTGTCTATGGTCCATCCTCTGGGACAGTCTGAAGGCGGCATAGATAATATCTCTGCATATTGCATGTGTTGCGGCCAGCGGCTTTGAGATTATACTATTTGAATTCAGGTTTGGTTTCATTTGTAGCAGTAAACGCAAAAACCTCTCAAAACCTCTTTGTTTCAAATGGCCCAGTATTTACATCTATACATTTTGAGAAGTAAGTTAGGCTCTATGACATCTTGTGGATATAATCATTGCTGCAACTATGGTGGCAGAAAGACAACATGCATTGTTTTACTTCTCTGGAATTTTGCTCAAATAACATTTTGACAATATTATTTCACAGTTATTAATATTTTTGTTTAAGTGCATGAAGTGCTCACATGAATGAGGTGATAAACATGAAGCAATATCCATCACACCAAATCAGAAATTCCTGATAGCTGGACATAGCTGCAGTGTCTAATCTTATACATACCTGGTTGCTAGCCTCTACAACCCATGTCTGGGTCTTGGTTGATTAGTGGACAGTGAAGGGCATGGAGAGGGCCTCTTGTATCCTGTGTCCTTTTTCAGATACGCGCCACTTTGAAGCCCCCTCAGGCTGGGTAGGCCAGGAGGGGATCAAAGCAGGAACAGAATAATTTGTCCAGCATGGCTGTCAGTTTTTTTTTAAACAAGATCTAAGCCATTTCATCTACAAACAAAATACAACAAAGGTAACACTGAGTAAAAAAAGTTATAATGAAAAAAGTGACAAGCTTCTCCCCCTAGCCTTTTATCAGATGCCAGTGCCACACAACATTAATGTCACTCTTGGAAATTCTGTAATGTTGCATGGAGACTCACAGAGGGGGGCAATTACTGGAGCTGTTCCCCCCCCCCCATCATAGACAGTTCAATTTTATTTTTTATTATTTTATATTTCATAATTAACACATGGTCATCACATTGGATCGCGCTATAATAAGCTTTATCCGGGGGTACCACTTTGGGGAGATGTAAGTTTATCAGCTCATTTTAAATTGATGATTATTAATTGTTTATGGATGCATGTGGCAGGGGGTGAATTGCAGGAAGTAAGTATCTTATATTGGCTGTCACATTTGACTGCACGTAGACTTCATATCTGCTGTGCTTCAATGATTACTCATTAACATCCATTTATCACTTAATGTCAGGCTTATTTATTCACCCTTAGATTACATTAATTGCCTAAGAGCATGCTACATGTGCATGTTAATATTAATGCAGTTTCCATGGGTAGGTTTGTGTTTTTAAGGTTTAGGTTTTCTAATTTCTTAGCATATCACAGAATGACGAGGGTAAATGAAGATGTTGCTGTTCTGTGTGAAGTTGCCTCATGAATGTTAATGTGTGTGGTATTAGACATTGTCAGCTACAGCAAGCAGCTCAGAGCTGAAAGGCTTCATATCACATTCACATTCACATCACAATCCTTTTCCTCGTTCCTCGTTTACCCGGCACACACTCATTACTCATTTTTGCAATTAATATTCCAAAGGGGGAAATGTGGTGAAACATTACCAAGTCACAGCCTGCTTTGGAGATAAAGCTACCTGGAGAATTCTCTGTTGGCAGAACAGAACACCCTATCGTATGTTTCCAGTGAATGGTCCTGTCACTTCTTGGGACTGGCTCTTCAATAAATACCATAACCACCACTTTGCCTAGACAGACACATGACTGTATACAGGCATGATTGTAGTAAAGTACAGTAATTTAAACCATAACCTGTAGTTCTGTACTAACATGAAAATCTATTACACTTTATTTTTAGTTAAAAACATAGTGTTATATCAGAAAACCTTGTAAGTGTATAGGCAACTTTGTTTCAGCCTATCTCAACTATGGCACATAAAAATTGATCTGTACTTCATGATTTATGCAGCAGCAATTGATAATTTATTGGTTAATTAGTTACGGCATTTTTATGTTGGGGTCCTGATTTAATTATGTCCCTCTCTCTCCATTGTAGAGCTGCATTTCACCCAATAGAGCCATCACATACTGCCAGTGCCCTACTGCAGCGCTGAGCCTAGCTGCTGCACTCATCTTGTGCACATTATGCATGTGTCTGTTGTCTGTGCACTCCTTTGTTATAAGGGCTCTTCATTTATGGAGGATTGCTTGACAGCTCTCATATCCAGAATTCTGATAAACAGAATTAGGTAAAAGGGCTTTTAGCTACTCTGCCCCTGTGTCATGGAACACTTTGCAGAACAACCTGAAACTGACTCAGTTCATATCCGTCAGCTCCTACGTTTCTTTTCTATTTTTTTCTATTTCTCAAATTATTTCTGGTACCTCTAATCCATGTCCCTTTTACTATTACCTGTGATGTATATGTAAATGTTTTTGTATGTGTTTTATTTGTATTCAACCATGTGCTGCTTTTCTTGGCCAGGGCTCAGCTGTAAAAGAGATGCAAATCTCAGTGTGACTTCCCTGGTTAAATAAAGGTCAAATAAATAAAATAAAAATATCCACCTGGGGGGAAATAGTTAACTCATCAATATTAACTTTAACATTTCTTGGCAACAATTAAATTAAATTCTTGAATTCTTAGTGGTTAACATTTCATATGTTGGTGTTGCCTAGAAACCATGACGAGAGATTGAAGTGATTGGAGAAATCAACATTAACAAGCCATTTTTAGGATAACTGAAGGACAATTGTAGAAACTTTTTTATTTGTATTACTAAATTGTCATAATTTTGTTTTTAAACACGCTATAGCTCTAGCCACGTGAAACCAGCCAGACTCGCGAGATCCGTCTGGCCCCGAGCCACTGGATTGGGTTTCAGCTCCACTCAGAATATGAACGGCCAATCAGCGCTACGGGGCGGTGGGGAGGATAGTTTAATTGATGCAGTTTTATAATCAGTTTTGTCTGAAATGGACAGCATAAAATCCTTAAAAGGCTTTTCTTCGAGGAGATGATGTTTTAGCCTTTATTCCCACTGGATTCAGCAAGAGCTTGATTTATCAATTAGCTTTGTTAGAGGCCAAGAACATTTCCCTGGTCAAGAACCCTATTTTCATTGTTGTTTTGCCGTTGATCGCTCTCATGGAGGACCAGATCAATGAAGCTACGAAGATGGGGATCACAGCTATGCAGATTGGTGTCCACAGGGATTCGAACATCCTTCATGGATGTTGGCAACTTGTATTCGGCAGCCCTGAGGCTTGGTTGCTGAATGAAAAGTGGCAGAATATGCTGGCAACGCCATGTATCGCAAACACCTCAAGGGGATTGTGGTGGACGAGGTTCACATCACATACAAATGGCACCCATTGATTTCACCACATAGTTCCTTAACTTGATTGGGGGAAGTTTATAGGGCCCCTTTAAGTGAAAAGTAGCTAGCAAAAAAACCCCAACAAAGGTAAAAAAAATGTCAAAGTATCCCTTCAGAGATATTGTAGAGCCTACCTACACTCACAAGCCGTTACTCACTTGTTTCTACACACACACACACACACACACACACACACACACACACACACAGTCTTATTCACAGCCAGCATGACAGCTTGGTCCTGTGATGCAGAAAGTGAAAAGTGATAAGCCCATCTCCAAGTCTCTGTTGTATTGGAGAGAATAAGAGACAGAAGGAAAAAGAGAGAAAATGAGAGAGAAAAAAGCGAGAGAGAGAGAAAACGAGAGAAGGAAATGAGGCCAGTGGAGATGACGAAAATGAGGGTGAGCGAGGTAACACAAAAGAAAGAAAGAGATCAAATGAGAAAAAGGGAAAGAGAGAGCATCACATTTGGGCTGCATCATTTTGGGCCCAAACTAGAGGACATTGTAAATGAGTCAATGATCCTCATTTGGACTCCAGCATGTAATCACAGAGTATCCATTTGCTGAGAAATACAATTCCAAGTCTGCCATTTGGAATAAGAAAAGAGAAACATTTGGCATATAATGAAAGACCCCTAATCCTAGACCTAACTGCCGATGTGTCAGCAGAAATATATGTATGATCGTAAATAATCTTTAGCTAATGCTTCATCGAACAGCTTCAACCTCCCCCACCCCACACCTCTGCACCACCGACCAATTTCCTAGGCCATCGATTGGTGGTCAATTGCAGCCAGAGAGAGAGGCAACTCTTCTTCCCTATGGATTTTCACGTCACCTCGATGACTAACTGCAAATAACCACTCGCCAATCATGTCCCGCTTTCCAAGTGACCTTTCGCCAACACTCACACTTAGCACTCTGATGCAATAATGTGTTTTTCTGAAGGGCACACTGATGAGCTTTATTTGGTAAAAATTGAGAACTGTGTTTTGGGCCAAATGTGTAAATTGTGATGGTGACTGTGTTTGGTTAAGTGCATTTAACTATCAGTCAATAGTTGAAGCACATGAAAGGTGTGTGTGTGTGTGTGTGTGTGTGTGTGTGTGTGTGTGTGTGTGTCTGTGTCTGTGTGTGTCTGTGTGTGTGTGTGTGTGTGTGGACTACATTGTTATTCTTTTCATTGGCGATGTCAAATATTTTGTTCAGTCAGGAAACTCTGTCTGGCTGCAGCTGATTGGACAAACACAGCAGCGTGTTTACAAGTGAACCAATCATCTTACGCCACCCTAATGCCAAGCCTTTTAAATGACACGTCTCACTCACCTTTCAGCTGCTAACTGACTGCTGTTCTTGTGCGACTGTGCTGTCACGCAAAAATGCTGTTTGTTCACCCACCTCCTTCCCAGCTCCACCTGTTTAGATCTGTTTTTATGTTCTATATGGAGTTATGTTCTCCCTGTCTAAGTCTATACATTTGCAGTAGAAGCATAAAAGCAGATCTATTCCGCCAAAACCAAACCTACTGCTATGTAATAACAGTTAATACATGTATTAACATCAATACATGAGCTGTCCTGACTGAAATGGTAATGTACACTATCTGTCTTTATATGTATGTTTATCCCATTATCTTTACAGCTATTTCATGTTTAAACCTTCAAAATAATAGTGGTTGTAACTGAACTTGTGTTATGCAGACACTTCAAACTGAATATTTTCACAATCATGGATTTCTTCACTCAGATAGACCTTTCAGCCCACATACGTCTGATAACACCAGCTCTAGTATTTTTATTCTTCCATGAGGCGGGCTCAACCTGTCACTTCATTAGTTTCTCCTTTTCCTTGCTCAGTTCACTCTGTCTCTCAGAGATGACTCAATTCCCTTCTCTTATTTCCACCCACACGGTGGACAGTTCCTCACCTCAGTTTCCTTTCCCAAAGCATGAATTGACAAGACTCATATAGAACTTGTAACTATTACAGACAGATACCATAATGCATTTTTTGTCTTCATCATATGGTGTTGGAACTACATTTTCAATTGATATTACAAATTCCACATTTCATTTGACCAGGACAAACTCATCAGAATCTATAACATTGCAGTCTGCATGATCAAGTGGAAAGTCCATGCCCTGTTGCTAAGCTCTTTAACCTGTACAGATGACTTAAGAGGGCTGGCCACTCTCTGATTTCATTAAATACACCTCACCTATTCCCTTGCTTCATTAATGAATGAGCGGGGTAGGTTAAAGATAGCACTATGCTAATAGGCTGTGTGTAGGGCAGAGAGAGGGAAAGATAGATAGAGAGAAGG
>OMLI01017080.1:0-24410 GCA_900302605.1 Rondeletia loricata
CCCCCCATCCCAGAGATCATTGCTCATTCTGATGAGGAAGTGAGTGGAATTGATCTAAATGTCCTCTCAGGAGATTCGTCTGCAATTGCAGCTGGTGCACTCCACATGTACCAGAGTCATTATTTTTCAGGTTAAATAACAATATTTCATTGCTATAGTTTAGTATGTAATATTAATGTAATGTTGAACATACAGTTGAATTATTTAGATCTCTGGGAAAAGTGACTACGAAAGGAAATCCCTTCGGTTAGTGAATTCACAACGAACACATCCAGTACATCTAAGCTAATTTCCTGTGGGGTCGGTGGGCAGTGGGTTGTTGACAGATCATTCAGTATTAGCTCACCTTGCAGTGAGTGTACTGACGCCAAGCCTCCATAGGGAGCTGGAGGCCAGGGCAAGACGCTGAGTGAAGTCCCAGGGGCAGAGTACCAGAGACCTGGAGACGAGAAGGAAGGAGCTGAGTCCCGAAGAGCAATTGATCTGCGCTCAATGATGCTTAATAGTCGGACTCCATTTGGCCTTGGTTCACTCGATTTGAATTGGGAGTCTCTATATGCTCCACTACTGCTGCTGCTGCTGACTATTCACTGGGAGGGTCACCGCAGCGGAATAACAAGAAGGATGATAGCGTGAGATCCCCAAGCTCGCCTCTTTGTTCTGTCTCTCAAGGAAACTCAGAAAGGATTGTGAAAATGAATGAATGCATCAATATGACTGATGAATGCAGACACATTTTGATGTTGTGTTTATGACTATGTGCAGTACATTACATTACAAAGGCAGTTTTATGTTATATTACGGTAGCACTCCTCCCCATATCTAGTATACAGCATTAAGAATGCAGAAGATCTATTCATCTTTCTGCAAGAGATGGCACTTTTTAAGAGCGCCACAGGCATGTCTGAGGAAAAGCAGACGTGAACTACTGCACTAGTGTATACTGTGTAGCTCTCTGATATACTAGGGTATCCCTCTGTGGGTCAAGCATTGTGGGTAGCAGCACTCACAAGTGTCCAATCTTGCCTTCTTTCCCTGTACCCAATCTCTGAGTGCAGCTATTGATTCTAGCTCTGCACAGATTCACACTGCACACTGCCGACTGTAAAAAACACTTGTGTGCTTGTTGAGAGGATGTTCTAGCTCTTTCAGTGATGCACCGTGTGGGGAGACGTTAATGCTTATGTGTAGTAGAAAACCGTCTAAGTAAGTGAGCGGATACAATACAAGTATTTAATTGAATTACACAAATTGCATTATGTACAGGCTATCATAACAAGTTAATGGTTTTACACACAGGAGCATGGTTGCAACCTAAACATGACAAATTTACATATTTCAGAAGCTGTATTGATACATTTTAAGACTACTTTGAAATACAAAGGGCATTGGTTTGATTGACAAGTTGATTGATTGCACAACAGATTGATAGATGATCAATTAATCCATTTTGGGATTCTTCGTAATAGGAAATTTGATTTGATGCAAGTGTGTGAATAAAGGATTCTGTGTGATAGAATACTATAGATTAGATAGAACACACTTTTTAAATTACAGCTGTCAAAGAAAGAATGGCCAGACTCAAAGGATCACAAAACAGACAAAAATATATCAGCTCTCCCAGCTTATCAACTGAAAGATATGGGCCATGTCCTACATTCACTTCTCTGGCCAAGGCCATTATATTGTCCATTGATGATACTGGAAATAAAATAAAATGTGGTGGGGGAGTAGGGGTCGCAAAAAGACAGATCTGCAGTGTGTTGTGGTCAGCTTCCACTGGACCTTAAGGTTTAAGGTTTTTGGGTTAACTAACTTGGAACACAAGACTGTCATTGTGCAACTTAAAAAAACAGGCCCTTGTTTGGATTAAAACGTTACTGGGGAGGTTTTCCCCTGCTATTTTGCTGTAGTAGAAAGAAAAACTTGAGAATAAGCCTTCAGGTCTTCCACATAATGAAATATTAATTAAGTTTTCTAACTTCAATAAAATAACCTGCAGAGTGTACAGTTTGGGGAGTAATAGAATATGTGCTGTTACTCCTGAGAAAGGGCTTCAGATAAGTAGTGTGTGATGCAGTAATGCATGGTGTCTGTGTGTGTGTGTGTGTGTGTGTGTGTGTGTGTGTGGATTAACATAATGATGTCAGGTTGTTCTGTGGACCAGAACGCACACAAAGGCCCTGGGAAGCAAGTGTGAAATTAAAGGGGAGAATTTACAATACTGGGTGTGAGGCACACTTTCAGAGAGAGGAGGTTGGCCCTAATAGGATTTGTAGAGCTTTTCTTTGTGGCCAGGCATCGTTTCTGGAAGACGTTGTCTGTCTCTTGTTCTTTCTCTCAGTGACTTGCATATCAGTTCGTCTAAGCACTTATTTCCTAATGTCCACTGAGTACTTGTCTACCTTTTAATAACAGATACTGGGGCACAGGGGCACTAACAAACCTTTTATGTGATTGACAAAAATAGCTGATAAATACAGGCAACATCTTTTTATAATGGTAAAAACCTTCTCAATTAGAAAATGTGTCATGATGATGTAGAGTGTGAGTGCATTACATGTTGAGTGGAATTGTCAGTTAGTTGTTCGCTGTAAACAACTGATCTATTTGACCAGCTCATGATGTAATTCACCCATTTACAGACATGCTTAGCTATGTGTAACCTTGGATGGGAATCATACAAGGACACCGTGACTGGAAATGCTGCTTGTAAACACATTAGGGTGATGGCTAGGCAATATCAGATCACCATTTTGTTTGCAAGATCATTAGAATGAAAACATACACTTCACCAGAGGTTAGAGAGAGTCGAGTGACGCATCGACACTATTGGCTTATCTTCACGGATACAGCCGGCAGTAGAAATCCTATGAGATGGAAGATGAAGGTATTAAAGGAATGTTTGAGCAAATTAGAGCTGAGGAATCCTCATTGGTTTCAGCACAAGTCATTATCTGACACTGACCAAGAAGGATGATGACTCCATCTAGGGTAAAGTGCAATTGAAAGGTCATTCACATTAAGCTCGCCTCTGAAATGACTCTGCCTAGTGCTTGTTCATCGACGTTCCTCAGCAATGGAAGATCTCTCATTGCTATTATTATTATTATCATTATAATTATTAATAAAATGGAATGGGAACAACCTAAATCATGGACTAATTTTTAAGCTTAAAGTCTAATAATGTATTCTAAACTTATACTGTAAAAAATATAAAAAATGTCATTCATTGTCAACGATCTGTGTCCCTTTACAGATACACTTCTGGATGACTTTCTGCTGACCTACCCGGTGTTCATGTCAACCAGTGATGTATGTCAAGCTCTGCTGGGACAATATCCTTGAACACAGGGGTTCATTACACAGTCTCTCACATAATAACCATCTTCAGTGAATATTACAGGCATAACTAGATATGCTTTACACACATTTACGACTGTTTTATTAACTTTGACCGGCTCCACTTCACTTAACTGTGTCTAAAACTGCGGTTCACCCTGCAGTCTCTCTTGCTACCTACCCTCTTGCATCCGCATCACACCCATCGGCTCCCTTCACGCTTCACGTCTCTGCAGGATATTGTATACGGCACTTTATGTCAGCAAATTGAACCCCCTCTCTGTCGGCGCTGAAGCCTTAACTGAAGCCCACCTATTGCACCAAGCGATACAGAGGGAAAGAGGACAGGAAGGAGGCGCTAGACAGGAAACGAAAAGTCCTGCACCTGGTGTTACAGTGGATCACGCTCTGCAGAGACTTCCTGAGGGAAGACGAGCATGTCAAATTGTTTATGAAGGTAGGAAAGATATGAGGAGAGGGTGGAGGCTGGGTGTGAGGGGAACTTCATATAGGTGTGAGGGGAACGGTAAATGAAAATGTACATTTCCTTTCAGACCTTGTACCGTTACGTGCTGGATGACCTTTATGAGCACCCGACCCTGGAGAAGGATCTGAGGGAGCTGCAGAAACTCCGACAGCTGCATCGCAGACAGTGAGTGACCATATGATAACTTACTGTGTGCGTCATCACAAGGAATTAAAAGACAGAATAATTCAGTGAATACATACATAATCGATAATATGGAAAATTGGATGTATTCATAAATATCAGGTCTGGGCGTATACAGAGCAGCACGCAGGAAATGTGACTGTTGGAGTTCTGAAAAGAAGAATATAGACTAGCTGGCCCATGAGCACAAAGGGACGGCCTCTTCTCTGCCTGTTGCCTTTATTTAGGATCTCAGTTACATCAATGGATCCATTCATAGATGAAGAGTAATTGCAGTGTTCTGGGGTGTTATGCACGGAAATATGAAGGTCACCGAGTTCCTTATCTTGTATCTCCGAAATTGAGGAGATACAGGGATTTTGAGAATGAATGACAAGCTGTCAGAAATGTCAGGTTTATTTTTGTCGCTGGCACAAAAATGCCCAACCCAGAATTAAAGTATGGCACCTCTACTGAGCCACTGTTGCTGTTACTGTGGAATTGTCTATGTGAATTTAATTTATTGAGGTGAAGCTATTAATCTCAAATTGGCTGGCTGAGCTTGTGATACAAGGCAGTAAGTAAGTAAGTGCCAGCAACAGGATGCACGAGTTTGACTTGTATTTTCATTCTCCAAATGGTTTCTTTATGTTTATATTGTTTGTAAATACTGGAACAGAAAGGACATGTATTTTGAGTTATGGTGTGACCTTAAAGTTGCAAGGACATTATTTTACATCAGCGAGTCTCACCTATCAAAAACCTGTGTGTAGAAACCCATAATTGACACACTCAGAAAAATTCCATCAAACATTTGCCTCTTGTGAAAGAGGTACTGTTCCTCAGCTACAGTTTCTTGTTGAATAATGAAAAGCACTACCTTGCACTTTGACATTACAGTGTAAACAACCCCCAGTCACCAGACACGCTGCCACACCCATGTCTCCCATCTCCTCCTTCAGCCACAGCCTCCAATCAGAGAGCTCCTCCCAGGGGAGACTCCAACCTGCCGCCCATTAGACCAATGCAGATAATTCCACCTGACAGTGCTGCCATTATCTGGCCCTGCCTTATTCATGTTTATATCCAGGGAGACAAATCCACAATACCCGCTCCCTTAGAGCTGTGGACTTTGTGTGGGTGTCACTAACAGGCATGCTGTACGTTTGATGAGCTCTTCTCAGTCAGGGTCACCCTGGGGGAAGACAGGGTTGCTTTGTGGCAATCTGCTGCCAAGCGGGAAGCTAAAAGGAGTCTTTTTTTTTTTTTATAGGAAGAAGACTCAGTAGCTATTAACCTGTCTCAGCCCTTTGCTCCCACCAACCTCTGTCAGGCCTCTGTGGTCAAAGAAAGCTTAGTTGGTATATGGGGAGAATGGTATGTTCACCTATAACAGGATGGTCAAATGTGTTTGAAACACCCCCGTTCTCTTGCACTCTTTCCTCATATGGCATTATAATGCATGACGTGGAGTTCATTGGCATTCACGGCGACTCCATTTTTTGAGGAGTGAGAGAGTGAATGAGATCATCAGCTCTGTTTTGAGATGACAGCGGGAATCCGGTTTTTCATTAGTGCGGGACTGCTGCTGGCCAGCGAGGGGGGATCCCTCAGGGCAGGCTTTGTGCCAACATGCCTATTGTGATGCAGAGCCCAGTAGAGGCCGAGGGATGATAATGGACTTGGGGCTATCCATCACACTAGCTAGGCCTAGCTGATGAGAATAGGGTGATTAGATGAAGGGATCAGATTGGAATGTCTAACATCTACAAAGCACTCTCGTCTAGCCTTGACACTGAGCTTTAATAATGGACTGGATGCGGCAGAGGAGTGCATACATTCACTTCACCTTGATTATAGACTGTGCATCTGGTAAAGTTGTTTCTATACTGTAGTGTGGCTAGTTGACATGTGGGAGCCTGAAGGAAAACACACCAGTGCAGATTGTTGAATGGAGTAAAACAAAATAGTTTATGACTTTGTGCCTGTATAGCTGATGATGCACTTTACTGATTTATTTCTTCTACCTCTTTCTCCAGTACGGTGGATGAGTATTCTCCTCACAGAAAGGTAAGGGATGGGATCCTGTGTGTGCTCTCTTTACTACACTGAGACAGATCGAATTTTATCGAATGGAGCTGACTGGCTACTTCCACACACTGGTTCGGGTGTTAGGGCTATTGTCCTCACATTTCCTGCTGAAGACATTGTTCTGTAGTTCCACAGAAACGTACAGTGTTCTCAGACAATATGAATGTGTGCCGAATTCTACGCATTTCCCTTCTTTTAGAGCAAAGCACTTTTCCACCAGTTGAGCCTGAAAGAGAACGGGCTGCAATCCAGAAGTGCACAGCGGGACACCAAGGAAGGTGAGTCATAAAATATGTCTTTCTTCACACATTCCTCCCGTCACACGCTGTTTCCAAAGTTGTTGTTAGATTGTGTAGAACGGACATATTTAAGACAATAGGAATCCTTCAGAGGAACGAATGAGAAGGTTTGGAAATGCAAAGGTCCCAACTCCATGTGCCTTTCTTTCCCACAAAGCATCCTTTCCATTTGCCCTATTGGTACATGGGAGGGACTGTTTTTGTCTGCATTTGTTTTTAACCTTTCTCCAGGGAAAGTCGACTTGGCACGCTCGCTCTTTTTCAGTGACGTCCTGCTCCACGTTCACACAGTTCCACACAGTCACACCTGGGAGCTGCCCAGTACAACCAGTCTTCTACTCAAGGGCACCTCCACAATAGTACTAATTCTTTCCCCACCCACAGTTTCCCAGCCAGTCCAAACCTGCTTCTCTAACGTCTAGAGCCTAGACTAGGCTATTACCACCCCTAAATGTTTTGCATTGCATCTGTCATGGCAGAGCTACACTTAGAAAGCCGTTCTATATTATGCCATGCTGAATCAATATTGTCTCTCCGTCCCAGTGCTGTGTCATGTGTACATGACTATGGACTCTTACCTGAGTGTGAGGGTCCAGGCTGGGGTAGTGGCCCAGGAGCTGCTGCAGGCAGTGGCAGAAAGGATGGATGTCCCCCAAGAGGAACTGGTACTAGTGGCCATCACTTACCCTGGAGGTAAATACCATCTTAACCAACCAACCACAACCACCGTCATTCAATTCTCACAATATCTCATACTTAAAGTTTAGTACATTGTGGACTGTAGAATATGTTCAGGCCCAGACAGACATGAATGTCTGAGAATGTAATCATATGAGAACTGACCTAAATATCTCCCCGATGATCTAACATATTTTCTGCTGCATAAATAAAAGCCAGTCTGCAGTAGAAGTGAGCAATCATTTGCAGTCCGGCAATGTAAAGTCATTCCCTGTTATCAGTGACTGAAGTGACTGGCTGCCTCAGCATGCCACAGGGAGTCTTATCTCCATAGCTAGTGACACGCTGCCGGACAGGTTTTTAATGGGAATTCGACTGTTTGTGATATTTTTCTCCTCTGCAGGTAGGCTCCTCCTCCAGCCTCAGGACAGAGTCTACTCTGATTCTTTAAGGGCGGTGGGGAGGCTGCACGTGTGCAGAAAGGACCTGGGTGAAGTCCTGGTAGGAATATTAATGTGTCACTTCAAGTAATCCATCGTGTAAAACTACATCATTTCTTCTCTCAGGCCTTTTGGTTCATTTATAATATTTATACACCAGTTGAAAAGTAATGAGTAAGACAGCCTATTAATAATACAACATATGCATATTCCATATACATGGGCTTATGCAAGGAGCCTTACCAAATCTGTTCACATAACTTATATTCTGCACCACTGATCTTGTCGTTGACCACTATTAATGCTCCTTCATTTTCCCTCTTCAGAACCCATTCACAGACAACTCAGACCTACAACAGAGGACAGCTCGCATGCTCAGCATGAACACATGGGACGTGGCTGTCGCCCTCACCGACTTTGACTGGGCCATCTTTGACTCAATACACGAGGTCCATACAGATTCTGTTGCCTCTGAAATGTCCCAGACACAATTAAAGACAGTAGACATGATATGCTATTAGGTGCCCTGCTATACTCAACTTATGAACATAATGCTTTGTTCTTTTACAGCAAGAACTTGTGTATTTCACCTTCAGCCGCCATGCCAGCAGTGGTCACACTGTGGCGCTAGAGCTGCTGCTACAGCGCTGCAATGAAGTGCAGCTGTGGGTGATGACTGAGGTGCTGCTGTGCCCTACGCTCTGCAAAAGGGTCCAACTCATCAAGAAGTTCATCAAGATTGCTGCCCAGTGAGTCGCTTCACTCCCCTCCTTTTGAGACGTATCCAAGGCTCTACTGATTCTCATCCTATACAGTTGCTTTGCACACTATTCTATGCATTGCTGGCCAGCACTGCAGCAATACAGGCCCAAATCTTTCTTAGTGGGGTGAGATCATGGCTGTATTAAACAAGGGTGAGACACTAGCTGAGGTTTACATGGGGATGCTGCCCCCTCTAGTGGCAGATCGACACATTGCATCCATTGTTCAGCTGTGCACCTAACTGAGTCGTGTCCTCTTCTGCTCTGTGATAGTTGCAAAGCACAGAGGAACCTCAACTGTTTCTTTGCAGTTATAATGGGCCTGAACACTGCAGCTGTCAGCCGCCTCAATCAGACATGGGAGGTAAGGATTCCCCCTTTTTTTGTGTGTGTCATCTATGGTGCCATTAGTGTATCTGCAAAGAGACAACCTGTTTTTTTGTTTTGTCTCTGCAGAAAATTCCTGGGAAATTCAAAAGGCTGTTTTCAGAACTGGAGACAATGACAGTAGGTTTAATTTCTCATGCTCACTGCAGGGCATCACAGAACCTGTTTTCTAAAAAGGGATGAAAAGCATTAACATGAATCCACACTGTAAGATATAATCAAGTATCACATCTAGTCTCTGGGTATACAAAAACATATTGCTGTGATGATGAGGGGGAAACAATTGATGTATGTAATTCCCCCAAAAATCAGGTGTAGATAGTCATCAGAATAAAAACCAAAAAATGCAACACATTGCCTCTAGTGCTCAGATAATTTACTTCTAATTTACACTACACATGCAAACAGCAAAGCATGCATGCACACACACACAGGATTAGGCTCTTTCATTTTGAAAATGTCTTCACAGGATCCGTCTCTCAACCACAAGGCCTACAGGGAGTCCTTCAAGAAGATGAAGGCGCCAAAGATCCCCTTTCTTCCTCTGTTACTTAAAGGTGCGCTCAGTATTCTGTCACTTCACTATACCCAGTCTAACTAAAGGTTAGAGAGAGAGAGCGCTGTGAAATATTTATTCCATCAGGCAGATTTGACATACATAATGTGAATACTGATAAAAATGGTTCTCTCTTTTAGATATCACATTCATTCACGAAGGCAACAAAACATTTCACGATAACCTGGTTAATTTTGAAAAGCTGGTAAGTCAATGAACCTGATAGCACAGTATGTTTCTGCACACAGAAAGTAGTGCTGAATTTGAAATGTCACCGTTTAATTGAGCTTGTGTCCATCTTGTCTCCCAGCACATGATAGCAGACACAGTGCGGATCATCCGACAATGTCAGAAAGATCACATGGGTTAGTATTCAGGTCACTCATTACTCTGTTGCTTTATGAGATAACCAATCCATTCAACTTTTGTTGCTTCTGGTCAACATGTAATCAGTGATGTAATGGTAAATTAAAAAGAGGGTAAACTATGACCTCCAAAAGGCAAATAGCCACCGATATGAAGAAAATCAATTAAATTGAAACTTTGTTTTCTTAAAATACCCTATCCTCATGCAACTTAAACCAGGTTGATACTACCTACTATGATGTATACAGTGAATTGACTTCGTGGTGACAGGTAAATTATCGTCGCTGGGTTTACCCTCCACGACTTCCCTGCATGTAATAAGTGGAAAGTCACAGTAATCTCCCATTGTGGTACATAGACATGGTGTTGATGGTCTATGTACTGCAGTGGACAGGATAGTAGTATTACATTTCCCCAGGTGATCAATAACATGATGTGATGCTGTTAACTGAAGCTCAATGGAATGGATGCAGAAAATCCTTACAGTGCACATTCATAGATGAGTACGAAGGACAGAGCAATAACGGTTAATGACCTGTCCTGGATGCTGCTGTCTCAGCTTTTGAAGTAAAAGTGTGTGCTTTTCTGTTTTTCCAGGAAATGGCATCACCCAAAAGAGCAGCTCAGAAGTGCGAGCCTACATTGATTACCTTCATATCATTGACAATCAGCAGACTCTGTTTGAACTGTCACACAGGCTGGAGCCTCGTGCATAGAGAAAAGCTCTCACTGTACTTCCCACTCTGTCAGTCCGTCTGTCGGATTGCCAAGGAACAATCTACCACTGTCCCATACATCTCTCAGGACTCAGTCAGCAGTCAAAGGACGCTGCGTGACCCTGGCCAACCAGAGGAGGGAGCCAGTCAATCAGGAAAACACTGGCCAGAGACAATAAGAGGCAGCAAAGAATAGATCTTGGCTTAGATGTATACATCTTTGCATAGATTCACTATTAAAAGCTGCATACAAACATTTAACTATCCATCTATCTATCTATCTATAGATAATTCTATACATATATGAATTCTAAATTAGGCCTTAGGAGGAGGAGAACATCAGAACAATGCAGCAAAAAGTGTGTTGTAATGGCCTAAATTATTCCTATCAGTTTATTTTTAGGCCCATCATATCCCACACTCAAATTCCATTTGAATTTAAAAACGTTGCATGATGGATAGCCACAATCAACTTCATGTCAAGTTTGTTTTTTCATTCATCCCAGACTTTGCATGGAAAGAGTTGTATGCATCTTTTTGTATGTGTGCAGTGTTTATACATCTGGCCTTTGGCAGGAGAGGGATGTTCCATCAGAAATAACCAAAGAGTATTTCAGCTAAATGGTCCTTTACACAAACTGTTCACTGCTCTGTGGTAAGCAGACCTTCACTAAAGCAGCGTTAACCACAATCCAGATGTCCACTTTGCAGGACTTGGGACATTCAGTAGCTACTAAACCAGTACAGTGTATGCACAACAAGCTGTTTTGAAACAAAAGACTATAAAAATAGTGAAAAGTGATTCCTAAACCTACAGTTCATATATTATTTTCACTATATATTTTTACATTGCAGAATGCTTGTACCGTATTTCCATTGTTTATCCATAAAGAGCAGTGTAGTAGATGAGGCTTTACCACACTGCATTGCTGAAATAGCATTGTTGTTGGTGTACCAGGAAATTAGAGATGGATGTATAATGTATTTCTTTCGTGTGTGTGTGTGTGTGCAAACTGATTATAGTCATTCAATCCTTGTCAGTTGGGAGTGAAAGTTGCAGAGTGCATCCATGTGTGTGAATGAGTTATAATCACATCATATGTTAGTGCCAAATACCATAAAAATGGCCATTCAAATTCATGCTAATTGCTCATTTAAAAAAAAGCATAGGCATAATGATATATCTAGTTTAGCTGTGGACAATCAGTTAGATGAAGCAGCAGACCCATATTATACGTCTGTGTACTTGGCATTAAATGAACAGCAATAGCAGAACCAAGTACTATGGCACCTTCTGGATAAAAACATGTAGAAAAAGAGGAAAAAATATAGAAGCCATTTGCTTATTTATGGTGTGTGGTTATAGAAAATACTGTATTTATTCTCTAATTTGGTCATCTGAAAATATTAATTTCTGCCCTCAGGTTAGGCCATTTTAAATAGGCCTTATGAAGTGTTGTAGATTAAATTTTAAAACGTATTTGTATATGTTGGAATTTAAAGACCATGATGAACATGATGAGAACATGCTTTAGCAGTACTTGTTGTCCTATTTTGATCTCCAATAATGTACAGTTGATTCCATTTATATATGTTAATAGACTGAATAGGGGAAATTATTTATTTCAGAATTATTTATTTGTTCTACAGCTATAAATAATAATTCAGTTTATTATGTTTAATGTACGTGCGATTGTTGAGATTTTGGCTGGTCTGCATGACATGGCAAACCATGGACTGACCACCAGTGTCCACTGTGCATGTAATAAAATATCCTTCATAAACAATTATTCTGTCACACTGTTCACATGATATTATTCATGACATAATTTCACATGAGCATCAAAGCAATACGAAGTTACTATACTGTCACTAACTTCTCATGTGCAATAGTTTTCATATTGTTAAAGATTATTATTATGAAGATTGTGATAAATGTCAGCTTTTAGAGAGAAAAAAAGTGTATTTGTAACATTCTATTAACCTTAAGTGGATTTAACTGCCTTCTAAAACTCATCCATGTCAATATCACAGACCTTTTCAGTCACTGGTGAGGCTTCACTGCCTCTCTGTGGCTACAAAAGGTACTGCACAGTGTAGTTCCTAAAAACTTCACTGGGAAGAAATTAGTGCCAGCAGATTGTATTTCATATAAAACAACTGTCTAACAAAAACAATCTTGCATATGAATTATGAACACACTATTCTAAATTTGACATAAATCTTGCTAACAACTTTTATTAACTTTTGTTATATCACAGGGAACTAGAGATCTTACATTTTACTATTTGTCTAATTGACATGTTACAGTCTCACAGCTTGTGACCTGTGTTTTAAATGTATGTCACCTGATGAGAGCATGCTTCTTCACAAAAGCAGTGATTTGCAAAATGCTACCAACGGATTCCTCATTAAATTCATAGGATAACAAAAACCATTAGTAAATAAAGTCCTTTCTTTAGTTCTCTGAGGCGGAGGTGTGACCCAGATGCCCTTGCTGACTTTAACCAGGCGTCCTGGTTGGCCTTTAACATGACTATCTGTGGCATGACCCCTGCTGTGCCTGGTCCTGTACCCTGCCATTTCCTCCCAAACACTCCTAGCACTGTATCATTTCCCTGTCACCAAATGACTGGCTAGCTGCTGTGGCGTGCTAATGAGAGGAAGAGAGGGCAGACGAAGAGAAACTACAGGAAGACTGTTCTTCATTTCCCCCGCGCAATACAATACACAGAATCAATCCTCCATCTGCCCTGGTCCCTCACAATGCAGTAGCCACTTTGGCTGCAGGAAGAAATTAAGAACAACACAACAGCTAATAGTGGTAGAGAAAATCTCACTTGAAATGAAAAGAACGGCTGTAATTTGTACATCACTTCTTTAGCTTAGGAGATAATATTGCACCTTTCTTTTACTTTGATAACAGATGGTGTCAGTTATACATCTGGAGATAACCCTCATTGTGTTTGGGTATACCTCTGCTAATATCATAGAGTTCCTACCGTAACTGAGGAAGATCATCTATATAGAAGTGTTAACAAATAATTAATGTAGCCTATGCTTTATTTGGTAGACTAATTTTCATGATTGCATACAATTTTAATCTCGGTAAACTCAGTTTCTCTGTGTAGATTAAAAATAAATTATTCTCAGTATAGGACTGTATGATCTTAACCTTGACTCTGGAGCGCCTGCAATATTTTACCATAGCTTTGACATACAGAAGACCTCAAAGGGTATGAATCATCCTATGCACTACACCTTGGGAATATATGCGTTATCATAGTCAAACTTTAGCATGACTTCATCTGATTATCTTCTGTGTATAAAATTAACCTGAATGAAGTCAATTCTAGATAAGATGACTATGTTGCTTTAGACTCATTAAATGCATTATTTTATTTGGTCAATATTAAGTTAATCAGATCCTAACACAGAGTGCAGACAGAGGGACCCTTTGAATAGGTTTCTCCAGCAGGCCAGGCCAAATGAATCACACTAGTCTGTTAGTATTCTGCCTCTGCCGTACAAAAGGTCAATGTCAAATGCACCTCATTTAAAAGTCAATGGCAAGCATGCACATCATCTCCTGGGAATTCTGTCCGGGACCCCTCCAGACGGCATTGTGTATCATTCAGTTAGCAGAGGGCAGCCAGAGAGCTTTTTTAATCTTGACCTTCCAATAAAATATGCTCCCTATCCAGAATTACATGGTCTAAAATGGAGACATAAGCTCCCAACAAATCATGCCCAGACTAAACCATCTCAAGGGAGAGGTTCTACACTGTTGGACACAGACACAACAGGTTCACCAGTGGCTAAAGATCCTCCATGTCTCCATTTCTTTAGTATCTCTAAATCTAAAACACAAACATGATCATAGTATTGTCCAGTATTAACTTGATGTGATACAAGAAAAGTAATGCTGGATTAAAAATGTCTGCATAAGTCTTACACTGAGCACATAAAAGATTTAGTAAGAAATATATAAATCATAAATATATTGATCATATCAATGCATATCTATTATATTAGCAATCATCACAAAATATTTCCCTATTTTTTCCAACACCTTTAGTAGAATATTGTATGTAGATGTTACAAAATAGGACTCCCTGCCTAACCGACAGACCCATAATGTCTCATATAGAAAGCAGCAATGCCACTCCAGCTATAATCCACTTGGCAGGAGGCTGCTTGGTTCTGAGATGGAGGGTCCAGACATAGGTGGGCCCACGCAGCTTAGTGCGGTACACTGGGCACTCGTAGGTGTTCTTGAGCTCCTGCTGCTCGGCGGGCACAGCTCTAACATACAGCACTGGCATGGCTGGGGTCAGCTCCCTCAAAACAGCCTCTGAAATGACTCCACATTGGGTGTCCCAGCGTGCTCCTAGGAGGATACAGCACATGCTCTGCTGTGAGTTTGATTGGCAAAGCCAACAGAGATGTTTCAAATATCTTGTGTGAAAGCGTGTCTTCTTTAATTTACTGACACATATGTTGAGGAAGACTGTCAAAAATCGACACCAATGTAACCTTATTCGGTACAGCAGGATGTACTGTATTACAGGGATATTAAGGTTTATTATGGGGGAAATTCATTATTACCTTCCATGAAGAGTCCATGGATGTAGGCGCCTTCTCGAGGTGGATGGCCAAAGTCCTCTTTAGTCTTCTTGGTTACGTCCACAGTCAGAATCACCTTGTCCAATGGCCACTGATTCTTGCGGGCGATGCTCTGCAGCACGGCTGAAAAAGTCAGCATGTAAATATTTCTGGTGCAAGAGCATATATCATCTAAATCATCTGTTTCATTGATTCTGTGAATGCCAAATCTGTGAGTGGGAACTCACCAGTGAGGAAGGCCTGGGGGTTGAAGAGCCCCGAGAGCCAGACAACTGCTGGTAGAACAAGGTCCTGAGTCCAGCTGTCCAGCTCGCGACAGCTACACATTAGATCACTAAACCTGCAAAATAAATAATACTCAATTAACTAGACTGCATATCATTGATTGAAGGACCAATCTAGAATCTGGATCTTTATGTTTGAAGACAGTATTTTCAAATGTAACGACTGAGCTTTTCATACAAGGACCAATGCAGTATGTGACAGGGAAACATCAGTTTTAAATGTTCTTTTGAAACTGGGCAATGTTTTTATTTTGTATTGTTCATTGGAACAAAATGGGCCTATAGTTTGTGCTAAAGTTGCCAAGATTATTTTCAATCAGCAAGTATTCAATAATCTATATCGAGAAGTGATATACAATTCTAAATTAGAGCACTGACGTATAAAGTTCTTTAAAAAAAAAGTTCATTAGAGGGCATAATAGAGGCTGTGCTGCATGATAATGACTGTATAATTAATAACCTGTAGTTACCATTGTGTGAGTGTTTTAGTGGAGGGATAAGCCAGTCTGGCCCAGGAGTCTGGAACAGAATCGTTGAACAGAGCTGACTGCAGAGTCTCCATACTGGAGGAGATGGTGAGCTCTCCCTATGAACAGACAAGTCTCATCAATGATATAGGACACTATTGTTGATAAAACAGTGACTTTTAATTTGTGTTAACAGTACATGTCACAATAGACTACTCCTGTACCTTCAGGCCAAGGTCCAACTCTTTTAGGGACTTTCTTATTTCTGCTAGCAGAACATTCATGCGTTCACACTCCTGGAAGCAGACTAAGATATAGGGGCTGCGTTCTGCTGACTTTGCCATTATATCTGCCATGTTATACTCCTCAGGAAGCTTCTCCAAGATATCATCAAGGACAGACTTGACCTGACAGATACAGTAAACAAGGTTAGGTTAACTTTGAAGCATTTAGTTCAATGTATTCCCAGCTGTTTGGAGTGATTAATACCTTTGTGATGATAGTATTCAGTAATTCTTACTATCACTCCATACCTTCTCCTCTGTGCTCTGTGGTGCCCCCTCTCCCCTGGAGGAGTCCTGGGGCTGAAGTTCCAGCAGAGTCCTTAAGAGGCTGTCTGAGGTGACAGTGAGGAACTCCAGCTCGGCATTTGGATGTAGACCATATAGACTGGGGTTCTCAGATGGGAGATGGTCATCAATATAACAGTGGTAACCACTATAGTCCATGAATGGAGGGGCCAGGAACCCAGGACATAGAAAGAGCTCCCCTTCAAACTATAAAATGACACGTACATTGATAATACCAAGATAAAATATGTATATCGCACTTTCCTTAACAATGTTATAAAGTGCTGTAATAATGAAAAATCTAAATAATGAATGTGATATTCATAAAATAATTTAGTGACCCGTTCTAACAGTTTTCCTATATAAAATATAAGATACATTCTACTTTGTTGCGAGAAACGGTATTTCATATACTGCAAACACGTTAAATATCACCATTTTGCCTCAACACCCTCATCCAAAAAAAAAGAAAAGAACAAAAAATCTATAAATGAAGTTCAAGCTTAGGCTATGTGTTTTAGCACCTGTATTTGGGTGGTAATCAATATGATGGACAACAGTGCATGCGTAAGACAAATGTTGCTGCGCATACAGCAAAACATATTGATTGATGGCTGATTGTCTGTGGGCCAAATAGCATTCTGGGAGAAAGAGTGGCTGCATAGCTCGCTAGTAAATGTGAATTTGCAGAGGGGTAATCACACTTCTCTGTGAGTGAAAGAGAGGAATTCCAATTGGAGCTTCTATCAAGTAAACACCTGCTAAACAGCAAAGTACACACCACATAATCACCTCACAGTGCCTGTTACACTACAGTAGGTAACATTATCAGAGGCACTCAATTTAACTTTTCTGTGAGAGTGGAACAATCAATGATGACAATGAGTTAAAGTGCAATATTGCAGTTTATCTTTATATCCCAAGAGGGCACCATTTACCTTGAGAAAAATACCCAGAAACGTGAGGCACCTTTGAAGATTTTGGCACTGTTTCTTTACTTTTTTGTTTTTTATATATAACCTCAGCAAAAATAAAATTCAACATAAACAAACTTTGAGTCTGCATCCAACCTGCATCCAAGTGGAGATTTAAAAATGTTTTTATAAATAATGGCATTAAACCATTTAAAATTGATTTCTAGTGCAACAGTTCTGCTGAAACCAAAAATAAAGAAAAAAAGAATACATTTGTGTTACTTGGCAGCATGAACTTTGACTCACCATTTTTGGATGCATGTATTCTTGCAGATACGTCTGACACAGTCTTCTGTCCCAGTCATCAGTTATGTGTCCTCCATACATGATCTCCCCAAAAAGGTAGCACAAGTCCTCCCAAGGCACCTGGATGGATTAGAATTGACTCAATACTTAGACTCATTTGACCCTAAATCAATGCAGATATCTGAAATAAATATGTTCTCTCAAGATAATCAGGAGCACCTCCCTCTATAAAGACAAAGGCCATGCAAATGATTTCCAGGATACCGGTTATATTTCAGAATCATTTCATAAACTTTTATTATCAGCACAGTTTAAGTGGCGTTTTTCATTGAATTCTTCAGCATCACACTATTGCCCCCCTTGAAACTTGGAGCAGTGACACTATGATCTCTTCCTAAATGAGCTCTATTAATGATGATAGCAGTGGGGAAATAGAACAAAATTATGTTTCTTTACACACATTGATCTAATGTATGACTGAAGAGTCGTTTCCTCAGCGGGAGATTTTGATCCGTGAGGGTGAAGGAGGAAGAAAAGAACCTGTGATTCATAACAAATTACAAAAGCTGGAGGTTCACAATCATTTGTACCTGTATTGTTTCGCAAATTGCTTCCTTCATCAGCTCTAATTGCAGTGATCACTTATGTAGCGTTGTGAACTGTCACATTGGCTGCATGTAATTACATTTAGGATAACGCTTCATTGCCCTCCTAATGAATTCTCTGTATACGCACATACAGGTTACTGTTTGGTTAACATAATGAAGGACATTCGTTTTTGGAGGGCAGAATACCCAGCAGACATAATTGGTTGTGACCAGAGTAATAGGAGTGCTGAGAGAAATACATTAGGAGTTGTGAGGGGTGCAGCACCCCAAGAATGGATTTTTTGTCTTCCTGAGATAAAGCTAAATTATAGGTTGGGTGTTCATAGTTATAAGAGGAGAAATGTGAAGAAAAGAAAAAAATTATAGGAATGAACATTTTTCACAAATAAGAGTGGAACAAAAGATTTCGCTAAGTAATTGGAGGCACTGTAGAGTAATTCAGCACCACTAGCTGACACTACTGCTACTGGCTGCAACCACTATCACTATAATCATTATACATTTACAAGGCTCATGGCAGTAATGATTAAAAAATCAAATAAAATAAGATTTAAACCAGATTTTAAAAGAAATGTTGATGAATTATCCTTGATAAAAAAACAAACAATGGTGGTAAAAATACTTTGGTGTTGGCCTCCAAGTAGTTGTACAAGACACTGGCTGAGATGGTGAGGTCTCCAGTGTTGAAGGGGTAGATACGGTTCCAGCCCTGGGGACCAAATTTACGGCGTTCAGTAACACAGGCGTGAAAGAAGCAGAGGGAGAAGAACATAGAGTTGAATTCCTGCTCCATGGAGCACATCTCCAGAGTGTCCTGAAGAGAGAGAGGGAGAGAGAGAGAGAGATTATCGTGTATGCTGCATACAAAACACTCATCTTTATAAAGGGTAAATCATTTCTACACAGATTTTTTTCTTGCACCTGACTGAAGTTGTGAAGGGCTGCATGCAGACTGGCATTCATGCCAGTGGGTGGCTCGTTGGTGATTTTGATGGCATTCTCCAATATGCCTCTGGGGATAATGTGCTGCTCAGGGCTTGGTGCTGGTTCCCCGCTGATGAACACCCTGAAGTTGGGGTGACTGTTCACCCCGGTTGTCTCCAGAAGAGCATCCAGAGAGGGCAGCCAGCGAGCCACCAGGTGTACGTTCTGGCCAACAAAAATATAGAAAATATTGTACACTAAATAAAGTGCAGTATTTATGATTGATATGTTGATTAAAAAATAAATAAATAAATGTGTCTACTATATTCTAAGAAAAAGTGTTGTTTTGTTCTGAAATAATCAGAAAATCTTCAGTGATTCAAGTGGCTGCAGGCTTTTCCATTTAAAGTAGGCATTTATGGAGCTGATTTAGCCAATCATGGTTTTGATTTAACCAAATTGAGTTTGTTTCCCTCGCTCAGGGGGTGAGATAATTCAATTAGGTGCATTAGTGGCTGGCTGGAACAGCAGCCTGAAGTCACTATTGTAACCCAGCCACTGCTGAGTATTGCTTCCTACCTGTAGAATGACCCAGTTTCCGAGCTGAGAGGCATTCCTCAAAACCCTCTCGGCTACCTCCTCCTGCCCCTGGCCCAGGGACACATTGTGCACAGTGCCCTGGTCAATGGAGAATCCCAGCCTCAACCCTGCACAAGAAAGAAGTCATCAGAATATTTACTCCTATCAAGTGATATGTATAAATACCACCGGATGGGCGTAGTACCTAGTTTCTCCACATCTTTGAGCGGGTCCACTCCAGGTGAGAGGATAAAGAACACAGGGGTTGAGGGACCACTGTCCTCAAATGACTTCTCAAATTCCAGCCCAGCAGCCTCAACATATTTTGTTCCCATGCTCTCCTCCACAAAGTTCCTGCCAGACAGTATTATTCATAGACTTAGTGATATACAGTCTTAATAAATGTTGATGTAACCTATTTTTCTAGGTGTACACTGGTGATTTACTTGCCTAAGTGTATAGGTCATCCTATCAGGGCGGAGCGCTCTCAGGATGATAAGCTTCTGGAGGGAGCTCTTATTCTTCCAGTCCTGGGGAAGCCTCTCCTGTTCAGGACACTTAGATTCAACGATCTTCCTCCAGCGCTTGGGTGAGCTCTCCATGTCTCTGTCCAGCCCACTGAACTCCTCCATTGTAGAAATTGTCTATGTCCAGATAACAGAAATTGTCAGACCTCCCTAACCACTGGAATAGGGTAAGTGGTGATGACCCGATAGCCAACAGCAATGAAAAGGTGACTGAAAAGCTTCGACTATGTTTTGTCACCTACATTAATAGCTTCTCTTGTCATACTGTACCTTGATGGCCCCCCAGGCTTGTGGAGAGAGGTAGACCATAGGGCTAACTTTGCTAGGTTCCACAGGGAAACGCAGCAGGAAGTCAAATTCCTGAGCATCAATCAGGCCCTGTTTGAGCAGAATCTGAGGGGCAGATCAGATTGCTATGATCAGAACTTGGTATATTGCATTGATCTCTTTTTAATCATTTCTGCACTCTAATTCACAACTGTGAGAAAACACATCAGCAAAGGGATTGGGCAGCCTCATCAGCCTGAGAACCTGGCTGAATAAGTGTTCCTGAATGTGAAATAGCCATATGAAGGACAGCCTTCAGAGCCTCTCCATTTCTAAGACGAAAACAGTTGGCGCAATGACAGATAATTGCATTATGCCATCAGAACCCGCCCCCTGTCAGAACCAACTGGCTGAGCAGCAGTCATGAAGCTAGGTGTGAGAGGTAATCAATAGCAGCGTATGGTCCTGCTGACTGCTTTTAATTGAAGTTAATGTGGGGGCAGAAAAATACTTTTGATTGATGAGGATGACAGGAGGCCCCACCTCTGAGGCGGCCCTGAGTCCCTCACCTGGAAGGCGGTGTGTGACAAGAAGGTTAACTTGTCTCTCTCAAACAGGCCCTGGCTGGTGTACAGGAATACTGAATAGGTGACGGCCTCAGTTAGGGTGTGCACTCTGGCCCTCACATCCTCGTCCCACTCTGCTCGCGCCATTGCTTTGTTAAACACTGTGTTAAAGGTCTGGAACACAAGCAAAGGGAGGACAGTGTCCCAATAGTGAATATTATTGCCTTTTGTATATATAGCCATGACCCCAAGTCCTGCACTGGATAAATAGCTAAACACTCAAATTTTTTGGTATGTAAGCACACATTTATGCTGATTTGTACAGGTAGTGCTGTGCCTAAATGCATAATCACTAAGAGATACAACAGTTACAAATTGCACTTTTTAAAAATCCAACAGAATATTGGTCAAAGTTGACTTTGAACATCAGTTGAAATACTTTACATAATGATGCAAGTTCTCTGAGAGACTTCAGGGGCAAAGATTTCACCTTGAGAGAAAACTGGTACATGGGGTTAATCCTGCTGAGGTCATTGATGATGAAGAAGAGGAGTGATGCTCTCTCAGCTGCTGGGCGGTATAGTTCTCGAGCCTCGTTGATCTTTGTCTCGTTCTCTCTGGCCTCCACCACCTGTGTGTTCCGATTGCACAAAATGAGCTATTAGGCTCTCAGTCATGCTCCACAACCCTCCCATTATACATATTTCTAACTACACGTCATTTGCAGCTAATGCAATAAAATGAGGCGCTTGCTGTTGTGTGACATTCCAAAACACTTGAGCGACACTTTGAAAAATAAAATAACATGCACTCAGCTAGTCAGCCGACTGAAGGGACCTGTTGGTCTAATAACCTCACCTTGTAATGAATGTGAGCGGCTGTGGTCTTGGTGCACTCGAGTTGTTCCACCAGGGAAATATCACCCAGAAAATTACCATGGGCTGCAGAAAGGCGGCTTAGCAGCTCGTCTTCCAAACTCTTGAGCTCAATCTTGAAGTGGTTCTGCTGTGTGGTGAGCTCCAGCTTGGGCAGCATACACAAAACAATTCAGACTAATGGACTTTCCTATTTGGTGACTCACTCAGTCTTTCACAATATGTAAAATATTCCTGAAAATATACAAATGACTGTGTTTGTAGATGATGGCTTACCTTTAGGGCCTCCAGGTCAGGCCTCTCCCAGGTCACTACCTGTCCCAGCAGCTGCTCCTCTAGGCCCACAGGAGTCACTGTGAAGTCGATGAGGGTTGTCTGGGCCTGGAGCTCAGGGGGGAAATGGGGATTGGCCAGCTTGGTGTGGAGAATGAGCTGGAAGTCACTGTTGTACTCACACTCCTTACCCCCAATACGAATGTACCTGGAGTACAGGAGAATACCAGTGTTTTTCACTTCTTGGGTGATTTCCTTTATTGTACCACTAATTTACATGAGCCACAGGCCAATAACCATTGCATGGCTTTGTTGTTATATTTTGGGGCAGAGTCCCTTTAATTGAAAGGTCACTTACTGATTATGAAGTTAATGAATGTACTGTAAGTGGAGGACATGGAGCAAAACTCAGCTGTATCTCTACTGTAGACAATAATGGTGGATTAAAACTTTACAGCTATCATTTGCAACTTAAGCTATACAGCACTTATTGTTTCTGCCTGAAAGGAACAAGGACGTTACTGTATCTCCCAGAAAAAAGGGGACATAGTTAAATTTGCTCCAGTGGATTATGCTGTTGGATAGATGGGGATTTCCATCAATGGGGTATTAGATTCACTTTCAAAGTGAATGATATCTTATGAGTAGCAGGAGCTATTGCGAATATTAATTTCATAGTTAGTGACACACAGTATGCAGTAAAGATTAGGTGTGTGAAGTGAGAGATGATAGAGATGAGTAAAAACTATTCACTGTCACTACTAGTTTCTTTTAAAGGACAGTGCAGGTGATCTCAAAGACAGTTACAATAAAATATGATCTTTTCTATCTTTTGATGGCCCTTCAATTGTACTAGTACAAACCCTCTGCATCTTGAAACTAGAAATCCTAAAACCTATTTTGTCTTTATGCATCTGAGCCCATCCACTTCACACTTTTACAGATTGCCAATCTAACAGAGTACAAAACAACTCTGGCTCCAAATGTAACTTATACTGTTAGACAAATAATCTTGAATAAATATGAAAGATTATCACCACAGCAGCCAATATTTATCTGTTCCTGCATTTCAATTAAATTAGCACTGGCTTGACGAACCTGGTGGCTTTTCATTTTTCTCTAATTACCCCTTGGATGTCAGGCAAGGCCCCAATTTTACGGCACAGGTTCCTCATGGCCTGGGTCTGGTTCAACTCTATATCTTCACAAGCCAGAATTAATGTACTATTGATAGAACCATTACTCCACCAAATTAAAGTCCTTGCTGATGGATTGGCTTGTAGTCTTCCGTCAGCCATGAAAGGAATAATTAGTATTCATTACTTCACACTCTACAACATTCCAATTATTAATGAACTTCAGCTGTGGAGCCCTACCAGATCCATCATGGCTGCCCCAGCAGGTTGTATTAATCATCGACAGAAACAAGTGTGTGGGTCATCTACAAGGGATAAACTTATAATCAGATCTACTATGATGAATTGTTATGTGTCGACAGACAGGACTTCAGAAAAACGCGCCAAGATGCTCAATATTCATAGTCACACATAGATCAGAACAAGAAAGATGTAAACATTTTAAGAGGAAGTCAAAGTACAATGTCAATATATGGTATTTTCATTTTTATATTTATTCTACTGTTAGTATCCATTTTATGAAATTCGCTGGATGTCATATGTTGCCAGTTCAGGGTAATGCCTTAGTAATTGAACAAAGACAATTACAGAACAACTATGGTAGTGGTACTGTTATGAATATATTTGGGGACTGGATTATATTGGGCGGCAGTAGCCTAGAGGTTTGAGAGACAGGCTTGTGACCGGAAGGTTGCTGGCTGGTCAAATGTGGATGGGGAAAATGAATGAGTAACGCTCTCCCCCCCCTCAACAACTAGTGTCGAGCTGCCCTTGAGCAAGGCTCTTAATCCCAACTGCTTCAGTGGAGCCGCTCACTGGCCAACAGTAGAAGACTGTGAATGTGTGTGGCATGAATGTGAAGCAGGGCATTACTTTCTCTGTGTAAACAAGGGTTAAAATACAAAATGAATTAAAACAAATTGCTCCAATAACCAGGCCTATGCAGAACAGTGACTTTGCATTGATATTAGGGCTGTCACGATATCAAATTTTCACAATACGATTATCATGGCAAAAAATATCACGATCACGATATTATCGCGATATCTATTGCAATCATTAAAAAAATAATGCGATCACTTAAAATGCATCTTTAACTTTAATTTGCTCCAATGTTTGTTTGTTTTCTCTTTAAAAACTGAAAGCAACGATTACAATGAATTTTTCATGGCAGTCAACAAATAAAATTCATCAGATTATCAAC
>OMLI01017089.1:0-12694 GCA_900302605.1 Rondeletia loricata
TGTGTGTGTGTGTGTGTGTGTGTGTGTGCATATCTGTGTTTATGTTGTGTGGTGGATTGTGCTGTTTTTTACATGACTGCCTACTGATGATGGATCTATACGAGTGTGCCTGTGTGGTTGTCTGTGTATGTTAATATACTGTTTGTTTGTGCCTGTATGCGTGTGTGTTTGTATGGTTGCCTGTGTGTATGTTTGCCAGTGTAAACTGATTGCCAGGGCTTTTAGTGTGCCTTGACACTTTGAAGACTAATCACACCCACTCTCCCTGCTCGGCCTTTCGGCTTGTAGCCCAAAAGTGTTTGCAAACAGAGTTTTAGCACTTAAAGCAGCGATTTCTGCTGCAGTAAACTGCTGCTCAGTGTGTCTGCAGGTCCTGAAAAAGTCTTAAAATCTCTTAAATTACAATTCAAGCAAGAATCCACCTCTTAATAAGAAATCAATTACATTATTCTTATGGCCTCTGGCAGTTCATTTTAGAGTTGTGCCAATGAAAGAGTGTCTCATAGCTGGAAACAAGAGTCTAGACTCTAATCTGGGATGCCATCAACGGACGACACCCTCCATAGCTCCTCCACTGGCAATGACAGACTGATGTTGTGGTGATTTTCCTGATTATGGACATTTTCTGGTTCAGAACTGGTGGTGCTGTTATGGAATCAAGCTAATTTGGGTGTAAAAGCTACTGTGATTAAATACCAAAAAGAAGAGTCTTAAGAGTCAATCCCAAATTCATTGTCATTATGGAACAATACAAACTGTTTCTCGGTGAAATTAAGGGTTAGAATATTAAAGGTTTCTAGTATTGACTGATCTATTGAGACGTTAATAATAATAACTGTATTTGTAGCTGTTTTCTTAACAAATTTACAAAGGGCTGCAAATTAAAAGAAACAAAACATAACAATCAGCTATGATAAAGGGAAGTGTTGCATTGCTGGCTCCATTAACGCCTGCAGCTCATTAGTCTACTCAGCAAAATACAGAAAGCATATTGAACTCCCAACAAACAAATCAACAATACAGCAGCATAATGAGCACATAAATAGTTAAGTGCTCCAAGTATAATTAAAGTTTTACATCATTTGAAAGTCTCCTTCTCCATTTTTCAAGTTCACAAGTATTGACTGATTGTGGAAATAACATGTTAATTCTGTTTCGAGGATAGACTAGAAGATTGTTTATCACCAAGGACCACCCTGGAAGTGGGCAGGCGGGAAAAAAATGTCTCTGCTGGGATCAGTAAATCAGATCAGTTCTCAAAATGGTTCAGGCACTGTGTCCATTGTAATCTGTTTTAGCTAAAAGCATAAGGTTGCAAACTTGCAAAGTGGCACTGGTTTGTTTCTTATGCAACTGCAATATGCAATACTGTTATGCAAACGTTGGAAACCAAAATAACAACAAAAAACAGCACTTCATTTCTGCTCAAGACTCTCTAAGGAGGGGAAAAAGTTTAAACCCGATGTTTATTTGTTTAAATTTTTCTAGTGAATTTTCAGTGTCTTTCCCCAACACTGTTTCAGTTTTTCATGTGGTAAACAACAGCGAAACATGGCAGCTTATGAAGAAAGAACAAGCATGTAATTTGTGATAAGCTGCGACCAGCTTGGCGCTTTGAGAAGGCGTGGCTATGACATCACATTGTTTGGTTTCAGTCTGTGGCTTCAATCAGCAAAATGAACTCCTGGCACAATAAAAAGGTTACTTTAGGATATATATAAATGTATAGGCACAGAGCTGACAAGACAGATAACAAACAAGGCTACAGAGAAACCCAGAGAAAAAAAGGTAGGCTAAAATACAGCCTAAAACACCAAGCAAAAAATCACTATAATATTCCTATAGTATTACTATATGGTACTCCATAGTGAGTTTATATATAGTGAGTGGGTATCATCATTCATTCATTGGTTTCAATCGGGAAACAGAACCAGGTCCGTCGTAACCAATGCAATAAAAATATATTATATATTGCACATTCGGACGAGGCCCAGCACATTCTGGGGAAATGTATAAATGTTTGGTCTCAGCTCAGTCTATTGCTTTAGGAGATGACAGGTGATCAAATGAAATATAGATCTGCCTTTGTGCAAAAGTTGCCTAGGAGCTATGAGATGATATGAAATCTGTGGAGCAAACAGCTTGCACCAATAATGACAGCCGTTACAACAGGTGTGTGTGTAGGTGGTAAGAGGGTGCTAATGCCTTCACCTGCTGCCATTGCTGGAACTGCCATCACACACACAGACACACTCACTCACACACTTTAGCCTTCTATTTATCTATACCTATACTATGTTTTCCTTCCATCTACCTCTTGTTCTCTGTTATCTGAGTCTCCTGACATTTTCTATTTCTTGTCTGTGTATATTTGTCCTTTGTCCTTTGTCCCCAACATATCTTTCTCCATCAGTTTGGAGCTGGACTGGCTGTAGTCCATGTCTGTGACCCCTCATTTCATGTCTCTGTAATAAAAGGCAATCTTATCTGGTGTTCAGCTAACGTCCATCATCCCGTCTGCTTCTGTTATCCTGTAACCCATCTGTCCCCAAACTTTGTCTCTTTGTGGTAGTGTTGTCACGATACCAGAATATTGACTTTTGATACCAATTCTACGTTTTATATCTCGCTACTACGATACCATGGCAAACAGGAAAAAACATCGCACAATGTGTTACCACACTTGACTTGGACAGCTTTGTAGCAGCATTTGCAAGGGGTTTTGATCTGTTGGTTGGGTGTCCGTCTTTGTCGACATTGTAAGCAAAATAGTTCTGTATTTCGCTCCTGGCACCAGTTTTGTCAACCAGTTTAGGTGGACAGGGACCCAGTTCAAGACGTGGTGGACAGTTTGACGCGGTTGCCATATTTTCAGCTGTTTGACTCCATTGAATTTTGAGAAGACTGCTTCAGTCCACCGTCCTTCTTTCTATTCTATTCCAGTCCGCATGTATACGCCCTCTAGCCTGGCTAACGCCAACTGTGTGGTACAGCCACTGTACCTGTGGGCTGGTATACAGAGTCGCCGTTAGCCAGGCTATACGCCCTCTGGAGGTTGAAATGGAATTTCAGTTCATAGAACACATTTGGTGAAAGTATTTAACGTTATTGGACCTCCATATTGAATTCAATCACAACAGCATTGAAGTAGTATTGAAATTGAGTTTAGCACTACTTTCTAGTCTAGTCTGTTAGTGTGCTTTCTTCCAAACCCCTCTATCTCTATCTCTATCATCTATCTCTCGCCCAGCTGTGGTAAGCTGTGGCAATAAAGTTAGTGAATGTTGAACGAAGTCAAGTCCTATTTATTAATAAATCTGTCTTAACAAACGGGATTGTAACAAAGTGCTTTGCAGAGAGGAAGGGATGCTCTCCATGACTGTCTGCTGTGTCTTTCGCTCTGGCAGACATAAACACCGACCACCAACAGCTTCTGTCTCTTTGAAGTCATTTTTCTGTCTCCCCAGCTCCCCTTCCTGTGCTGTCCATCTCTCTCATCTCTCTCCCACAATTCTAGGCGTCACATTTTGTGGCAATAAAATAATTGAATGTTTTTGTTCTGAAACCCACGTTCATTTCAAGATCAGTTCCTGTTGCTGTTGCAGCTGAAGAATGTCTCTTAATTGGACATTTCTATCATGATATATGGACAATTGCGCTGTAATTGTAATTGTCGTTTCTGGTGGGGAGGGCTGAGCAGTGAGGCCAGATGATGAATTTTAATTGTATTTACATATTTCTAGCTGTGAGTACAGTTTTCCATCAATAGGGGGCGCCATCTCAGCCAAATGAATGTAAAGGAAACTCTGGTCTGTTGTGTTCATTCAGGTGGCAGCCATCAATCCCAACCACCCACTTGCCCAGATGCCCTTGCCGCCCTCCATGAAGAACTGCATCCAGCTGGCGGCCTGCGAGGCCAGCGAGCTCCTGCCCATGAACCCTGACCTCCCAGCTGACCTCTTCACCTCCTGCCTCACCACGCCCATTAAGATCGCCCTCCGGTGGTAAGGTTTTCTCTCAAGCCTTCCTTCCCTTCCCTCCCCTACATCACAGCAGACAGATGGACGCAGAGTCGTTCAGTCATCTGGATCAAGGACTAGTGGGGCGAAGCATTTCATTTTGCTAGGTTTCTGTGATTTATGCAAGCTTCTCGCTGCTTATTGAATTTCTGCAATGTCGTGGAAGTTTGAGAAATGTATTTCAGATGAGAAAGTCAATTCTCTGAAGTGATGGAATAGTTGGGGTTTTTCTCACCTGCTTTTTAACATTTAATGAGCACTTCTTCAGATTAAGCCCAAATAGGGTTTAACCTAGCAACTGTATGTTTGCTGTCTTTATCTCAGTAGGTAAGAACATGTAAAAATACTGAGTAATCGGTTTGGCCCCAATGTGGACTACTTATCCCTTTTGATTGTTTCTTGACCAAAAGCCAGCACAAACATGCCACAAAGGAACTTTATAAGATTATTATTTTCATCATTTTTTATATTATTTTAAGATAATAGATAAATTCTCTGTGATAATCATGTAAAGACATGGATTTTCTTCTCTTGGCCCACGGTGGGAACCCTGTCTGTCACACATTTGTCAGGCCCATTAGCAGCACGTTAGAGCATTGCTCAGACACTCAGAGAACACAGTCATGTGTCATGTGAAGGAGTATTCCACTGAGCTCAGACCCTGTTCAGTATTCAGCAATGATGAAAAATTTAAACGTACATCATCCACAGCGCTGCGATGATGATAATCCCTGCAGAGGATGATATGCAGGCGAGATAAGTCCATTTTGGAGACTTGGCTGATACAGTGACCTGATGTAAATGAATGATGATGCATCATTCAGAGGACTGTACTGATGGAGCTACAAGCTAAACGGAGAGAGCAGATGTGTTGCATCAGCCAGTCGGCTGTGTGGGGCATGCTGAGCATGTGGGGCTTGCACACCCAAGCAAAGGTGATTGCATCACCTCTGATCCCCTGTCAACACAAAACATCGACACACACACACACACACACACACAGATATGGGTCATTCATCTATTATCCACACACACTCCACATATAGGGCATGCTATACATACAGGGGGGGTGCGATATTCTATACTGTGAAAAATATCGCATATGGTGGCAAATATCGCGATATTCGATATTATTATTATTCACTCAAACAAGAAGGCATGATTTAAAGTGCAATGTAGTTGCACTTGAGCAAACTTTTTGCTCACCTTTTAGTTGTTAGTTAGAGAGAAGTGAGATTTAGCTTCCTGTGTTTTTGTGTATTCATGTATTCTAATCTATTTAATAGAGTAGTGATTTGGTGTGTGTGTGTGTGTGTGTGCATGTCCTTGTCGGAAGATTTGCTACACAGAGAGTGAAATTACTTTTGTTTTACAATGTAATTAGGCCAGGAGCCAAGGTCAATCAATTTCAGCTCTGCAAGCCAGAAAGTCTGTTTATCTGTTTCTGTTTCTCATTCTCTCTCTCTCTCTCTCTCTCTCTCTCTCTCGCTTTCTCTCATTTCTCCTTTTTCATTCTTAATTTCCCTCTCTGTCATTTTCTTTCTCTCTTTCATTCTTGCTTTTACATTATCTCTCCCCCACTTGCTCTCTCTCTCTCTCGCTCTCTCTCTCTGTGTATAAGAAAGCATGTTACCAGAATATCATGGCTGACTCGAATAAAAAATGGCTAAATCTAATAAATTGCATATATACACATATATAAATTGTTACTGGAACATGATAGTGTCCCACAGTCTGCACTACCACATTTTACTGCCAATACAAGCATCGCCCATTGGACTCAACAGGATCTCTTGTTATGCAACTGATATTTGGGCATTGCAGGTCTGGAGTTAGCACCTCATCATACATGCAGTACCTACCCAGATACATTCTCTATCCGCAGTGCACAATCTCCCCATGGTGCCATAAATCATTACTTACCAGCATTTCTTTTGCGAATCATTTTAATATCTCCTGAATTTACATTTTACACACGTATTGCACCAAATGTTCAACTGAAAATAACTTTCTAAATCTGTAAGTGAGAAGGACAGGTTGCCTCCAGGAAGTGTCCTAGACCTAGTGGAATGTTTCATCTCTGCCATAAATGTTAAAGAGTTTTGTTTATATTCCTCCTCTCTAAATCTACTTCATGTAGTGACCTTCAGCATAATGAGGTCTCCGTATTATGCCGTTAAATCCCTTTACTAACATCCCATTTCGAAGAACAAGGTGCTAAAACCCGGCTGCATATCCTGACGGAACTACAGTTCCCTACAGTACTCCTTAATACTCTGGATATTGTGGCTTTTTGGGGATAAATTGGGACTGATCTTTTTTATTTATGACCCAACAAGGCCAACTACTAATAGTCCTAATTGATCAATTTAACTTGTTGGTGGGCGGTGACAGATAAGGGAATTTAGTAATGTATGGACGCTCCTCTCTTTTATATATTAATTTCTCTCACTCTGTCTGACAGTTCAATTCAGTATGCTTTATTGGCATGAATGTTACATGAACGGTATTGCCAAAGCATCTAAATGCAATTGGCATTCATCAAAAAGAACAAAAATAAATCTATATATCTCTGTCTCTCTCTCTCTCTGTCAGTCGTATTTTTATCAAAGATGTGGACCATCGATTTTTGAGGAAAACAACAAAGCTAGTCACCATTTAATGTAATTTCTGGTGTTAAGTTTTCCCTCTCAAAAATTATATTAAAGTGGGCTTCAGTGACAGCAGTTTAACTCAGCGGCAAGGAGGAGGTGGTGTATACTGGGAGGCACATTAATAATTCCACACATAGTACAGCTGCCATTCAGTGTCCTTCTGGAATAACAATATATTCCCAGTGCTGGAGAAACCTACCTGCCAGCTCAAACAGCCCACCAGTCTACATGCCAATTCTGGCCTGCATCAACCTGGTCTCAAGCTAGAAGTGAGACCTGGACCTCTTCCAGCCTCGTCCAACCTGTGCTGCATCTCTCTTTCACCACTTGCCCTCCCTCCTCCTCCTCCTCCTCTTCCTCCAGTTCCTTCCTGTCTCAATGCTGCTGTTCCCTCCTCGTTTTCTAAAAAAAGAGACAGAGCTGTCTTCTCCTTAAATTCATCCAGCCCCAGAATGAGAAACAGAGAGGGTATGGGGTGGGGTGTGGTGAGGGTGGGGAGGTGCAATGGGGGGATTCACTGATGTGTTGACTTACCTTGGCTTTAAAACTAATGCATTGAGGGACGAATGATGGAGTTTACAGCGCGAGGGGGAAGGGAGAGCCTGGTGTGCATGTGTACCTTTCATTGCTCAGCCAAGCAGAAAATCATTACTGATGGAGCGCCATCTCCAAGGGATTTCCCCGATGCCGCGATCGAGGGGGGAGCGGAGGAGGTGTGGGTCTGAAAATGGAGAGGGAGGGAAAGGCATGACAAACGGGGGGAGTAGAGAAAGAGAGAGAAACGAGGGATGAAGGAATAAAAGCTCAGAGTGCCTATTCGATTGTTAAAGAGCCAAATGTGGCCGCTGGATGACGAATAGAAGGATAATGTAGGAGGAAACTGTCATCACTACCAGGCAGAACTGGGGGTGCAACACCTCTGTCATTTTCCCCTTTAGGGAACTGGCAGGCAACACTGCTGAATCTTAGTGGAATGCAAGGCAGGTGTTTGCTTCTGTCTCTTCAATATTGCACCTCTTTACATTCCACCCCTGCCACTCGGGTGCTGTGTGTGCTGTATATGTGAGTAATCATGCGTGCTGTTGACACTTTCCACACAAACGTTGCACGTGTTCCTCTAGATACTTGCGTGGTTACCCATGCGTTACTATATGAACGCCACTCACTCGTTCCACACCAACCTTTCCTCTGTGTGTGGATGCGTGCGTACTACATGCGGCATGACTTTAAACCTCCCTGTTCAGCTTCGACAGGTAAGGCGGGTAACCTCAAGTAGCATCTCATTATCCTCGTGTATGTACTGTACATACGGATCAGTTCTTAATGGCACCGCATCAGCGAGGGCTCACGTGATCACATCTTGTATTCCTTTCATTCAGCGGGCGCTCCCCCGACACACCGACACACCACAGCCTCATTATACATTATATAGAACAAACATGCCTCCTATTTCCAGCTTCTATAGGGGGAAAGAGGAAAATCAAACACTCATTAGAATTATTTGATGCCCTAACACACACACACACACACACACACACACACACACACACACACACACACACCACCCTATCTGTTCTTATTGTTATTCTAGAGCCTTGGCTTACTGACAAATGTAAATGACTTGTAGAAATGTTGACATATTTGTCACTTGATGTAGGGTGAACTACAGAGGGAAAGTATTACTGTACATAACACCACATATGCCATAGCTGACTATTTAGTTTGTAGAGACCTCCGTGGATTTGAATAGAAGAGCGGGTTTACCTTAGAAACCCCCAGCATACCTCTGCCCAATACCTCAGTTCTCTCCCTGCTCTAAAGGCCAATGTACTATACCATATTTTCTTTAGAGTGACTTAAAATATGTTCCATGGTCTGTTTAGCAAACTGCTTTGTATATTTGGAGACCAGCTACTGCACATAATTTGCCCATACATCTTAACAATTGTATGCCACTAGCTGGCTTGTGGTCAATATATTACCTTTTTAACCTTTGTTTACTTCGTAATAGATAATTGGCCACTTCAAGTCCATAAATCTCACAAAAAGCAGCTGCAGTTAGTGCTTTCGAAAACACGTGCATCAGACGCTTCCAGTGTATCACTGCCGCTCGAGTCTGTGCCAACGATACCTACAATTTCTGCTGAAGATGACTCGTAAAGGGGAACACCACTCAATTTTACAAATTGTCTGTTATTTCTGCAATCTTGTGCAAATTTCTGCAAATTTGTGAACATGAACAACTCTATGGCAAAGCCTGAAACCAGAGAATTTAAACTTGTGGTGTTTTGTGAGGCATCCAAGCTACTCCATAGAGAGAATGAACAGGGAAGGATAGTAAAGGTGACTGGGATATCGCCAGGGCGATATCTGGGAATAAGGGCTTCATTGTCCACAGTTGACAGCACTTATATAAAACAAAGCTTGATTTATTATGAAAGCTCGCTAGTTTCAGTGGTGCTGTAGGCAAGGTCAGTATCCCTGTATATTCAGGAAATGTCTTTTAATTAGCATAATGTTTCCAATTAGTGCAATACTTTGATGTTTATAATTTGATATGAAAGCAGTATTTTAGGCATATTTCTATGTTGATTGCAGAGCCCTCTCCATCATCACATGTTTTTATTAATGTTTAAAAGAGCATAATAATTCATCATAATGTGAAATGTTGCTCTGTTAAGGATACAAAAGAACAATCACACTGGAGCTTCGAAGCCAAATGCAAGCCACTGCACTTAATGAGAAACTTATTATGGGTTTATGTGACAAGGAGAAAAGTGGTTAGAGGCAGTTGAAATGCAAGTCTCTTGTGTTCTCAGTCTATATGTATTCTACTACAAAATACATTTTTAGACATATGGACCACATGCTGTGCTGTAGTGAAGACATTGTATTGGGGTAAAATGCCTACTGAATCTCTCAGTGGAGATCTCAGATGTAGTTGTCTCTTTAGTTTCTGATCATATTTCGTCTGTGGTCATAGCCTCTAGCGATAATTTACATTAGGTGCAAGAATTTTACTAAGCAACACTTATGCCGCAAGTTCTGAGATTAAAACGGTTATACAGTGACCATTGATTATTAGGGTTTCATCCTGTGTTTTGAAACAGCATTTTGTGGTTGAAACCCCAATATCGTAAGGTCACTACGCTAAGGTCATAACGCAGCTGTTTTACGATCTCAGAGAACACAGAAATCTGTTTGAGAGCAGAAGTTGAATAATAGTAATAGCGCTTTCTCTGCCGCATGTGGCTGATTAACTGGTTAATTATCACCAGCAGCTATGGGCACAGAGAACATATTTCTGGGACCGAAGGGGGCAGACACAGCCAAGTTCTTTTGGAGCTTGTAATATGAAATTCATTCACCCACGCTACAGGACTCTAAACCTATTGGCCATAGTGGAGTGAAGGGACAAACTCAGACTGAAATAGAGAGGATATTGAATGTGAAATTGGAGGGAATTGTAAGAATCAGAATTTCTTTGATCGCCATCCACCAAGCACAATAAATGTACGTAAAAAAAAAAAAGGTCCTTTTGACATTGGTGCAGAGAGATATTGACATGTTGAGGGTTTCACAGAACATACTGACAATTATATATTTCAAATCCATATTGTGGATTAACGACACATCAGATCAGATGTTAGATCAACCAGCAACGCTTTCAGCACATGACTGAGGGAGACGGTGACTTTGGAGGGCTGATTGAAGCAGTAATGAGCTGTAGCAGACAGCTGGCTCTTTGGGGACCAGAGGAGACACTCTGCTCCTCCCTCTCCTCCACGATCCATTTTGGGAGCCCTGGGAGAGGTTTCTCATACAGGATCCATTTCATTCTCCTCCTCAAAGTTTAATGTGTTCTCCTCCTCTCCTCTCCTCTCCTCTCCTGTCTTCTCCTCTCCTCTACTGTCTTCTCCTCATGCTCTCTCTCTCATTCACCCATCCTATTAGTATTTTGCCATCTTGCTCCCTGTTCCTAGTAATCCCTCAATTTTCTCTTCATCTATGTCTTCCAACCCTTCAGTGTTCCTGTCTACTTGTCCTTCCATGTTCTTTTCATTGCAGGAAACATGTTGGGGTGGGACATAATGTGGGGATGGACTGCTCTCCGCATAATCTTGAGCTGTCACAAATTTCAGATTCTTCAAAATGAATAAAGTCCAGCCACTGGCACCGCAACTACGGTGTCTTAAGAAAAGGAGGTGGGGGTGAACACCCAAAAACATCCAAGTAAATTTTTCAAGATAGAATTGGCCATCTGTACAATGGTTTGTTACCTGCCAAAGTGGCTGGGAAAACAGACAAACTTACCAGCCACAGCCAAAATGTACCAGCTGGTGGCTGATGCTTCTCTTGTTCTCTGTCTACCAGTCGCTCGTTGTTCTCTTGACTGAACTGTCTTCTGGTCTTTCAGTGTTTTGTTGTTCTCTCTCTCTACCAGTCCTTCAGTCTGCTGTCATTATTATTGTCTTTTATTCTCCTGCTTTGCTGCCCTTATTTCTGACCTCACCTTCACCATCCTCTTGTAGTTTTTGCATCATATTTTTCCTGGGCTGCTTATTGGTTTCACATCCCTCTTCCAGGGCTCCAGACTTTTCTTTTTCCACATATTTTTAGGTGGGAGGACCAGCAGATAATTTGGTAGCACCAATATTTTGGTCCAGAGACTTAATGTGTTATATTGAAATATGTTGCCTGTTGACATTAATATTGTTGTGCCTAGAATGTTTCATTAGGCTGTATCAGTTGGATAAACATAGATAATGTGGTACAACAGGTAATGAAGTAGGCTATACTGCGACTCTGTTCACATTTGCTTGATACCAGATTGTTGATCGCTGTTTGTCAGTGCTGAAGAGTTTGAAACTACCTCAAATCATGAAGTGAATTCTCTTTTGTTTTTAACCAAAAGGTTTATCCCATATAACCAAAGCAGAATGAAATGAAATGCCGGAGTACAAGAGAAAATGATGGCCAGCATTGAGTTTCAGGAAATATTTCTCACCAAATGCAAAAGCGTTGTATCCCCATCACCTCTGGTTGATTTTGATGCTTTTCCAAGCGTAAGTCATGGCTGAGATCAATTATTGTTTATCCTTGACAGTTTACTACTTTTTGTTTAGATCATTTAGGCAACCCATGTATAGGCTATCATTGAATTCAATAATTTTTTTGCTTTGGATTGTGTTGGCTAAAGCATTGGTTTGACGCAATTTCACCTTTAGTTAGCAAATACTAGGTTGAGTGCGTGATCCTGCCAAATTGCGTTCATCAGATAGTTTGCAAAGAACTTGATAGCTTACTCAGAGGGAACTGTGGGTTTTTGGTGAGGCCAGAGTGACAGCGGATTTGAACAGAGCTCCAACAGCTCTGTTATTCTAAAATGTACAAGTCTTGATTAAGCAATAACATACTCGAGGTCGTGTTATCACGGTTATGGGCGCTGGTGTGCTGCGGTCATAGGAACGAGGCAGATGGCTGCGTTCCGTAGATCAGCACCCATTTTATACAACATTTACAACATTTTTACAATAGTATCAAACATTAAACAAAGATACTGCCAAAGCTTTGGGTTTTAATTGAATTATTTTAGTTTGGTCCTCCGCAAACTAAAATGTGTTCCCCGTTGCTAAGCTGTAAGCATCCTTGCTTGCTTAATTCCTTTCATAGTTTTGGAGTGAATAAATTAAATACAAAAACAAGGCAGAGTGATATCGTTGGAGTTATAAGGTACAAGTTCATATATTGCAGTTGTAAGCACTCATGGAACGCCTCTCGTCCAATCACAATGCGTGGTCAGCAATCATCCGAAATAGCCTGTGTTCTTTAATAGCTTTACAACACACACAACATTGCTTTGGTGTTTTTTTCATAGGGAAGTTATGAATACAAATTTCAGAGATACTGGTGTGACCAAAGCAAAAATTCAGCAGCACTCCTGGAAGAAAGAGTCGCAAAATGCAGCCAAGTGGCTGTAATCTGGAGCCCTGCACTCCTCTCCTCTCCTCTCCTCTCCTC
>OMLI01017098.1:9190-22222 GCA_900302605.1 Rondeletia loricata
ACACACTTCCTTACCTTGCCCCTTCTGCCCCTACATCCTCTCTGTACTCGCACCTCCCAACCTCCCTTAAAATAACTTATTTTCTTTATAACACACCTGCTGTACCAACCCACAACACCTCCAATACCTCTTTGTATCTAACCCTCTCTTGCACCTACCTTGCTGCTCCTATCCCTGTGCCCTCCCGTCCTTCTGCCATGCACCACCTGGTGGTCACCACAGAGGAGGCAGGTGGCTGCATCCAAGATGGACAGCATTATAATGATAAGGATGTGTGGAAGCCGGAGCCGTGTCGCATCTGTGTGTGCGACAGCGGAGCGGTTCTGTGTGATGAGATAATCTGCGAGGAGATGAAAGAGTGTGCCAACCCCATCATCCCATCCGGAGAGTGCTGCCCCATCTGCCCTGCCGATGCCAGTGCCCCCATTGGTTGTAATTTATTTATTCACGTACCCATAAATAAATTACTCTTTACCTTGCCTTTATCTCACCCTGGCTAACACTTTGAATAGGGAACTACCTGAGGATCATAATATTTTGCTGTAGTCCGATGTCATTGATTCTAGTCTGTATATAGGATTCTCAAAGGTTCAGCTACTTTAATACATTTCAGCATAAACGTTACATTATACTTGCATGTAAAGTAATGGTTGGGATTGATTCTAAAGTGTTTATTCAAGGATTACATGATGTTCCCTATTCCAAAGTGACCCTTTCTGTGCTTGGTTTGGATGGAGACCAGATAACATTATCAGGACTATCTCCCTCCCCATGGAAGTTATTTTCATGTGGAGTTCGATGGATCCTAAGATGTGTTGTCTGGTTCTCACCTGAACCAGTGGAGATGCTTCTGCTTATTTCAACTAGTGACTGAGATGAAGCCTATGATCTCTGTTGCCTGGATTATATCTCTGACTGATTTCACCCAGTTGGAGGTCTTCCACAAAATGAAAGTGTCTTCAGGTGAAATCACTCAGATTGGCTGAAGTCCACCCAACCTTTTTCTTTTAAGGCTTCATATCACCACTAGATAGACCAACCTGTCAAGTGTTCTAGGCCTTGTGAAGAGCCACTGTATTCCTGCGGTGACTTTAGAAGCGCCTGGTCCACATTTGACTTGGCACATGACATGGCAGACATGATTTGACAATTATTTAAGCAAATAGATACTAAACTGTCGAAGAGAGAATATTTACAGATATGGTTTCTATGTGATTATGAGTAATCTCATCAGAAAACACAAGTAGACCAAAATGCTTTTGCTGACGTCACACTTCCCACTTAGTACTGGATCAGAGATAGAATATGTTTAAGATAATTTAAACATAATTTATTCTCTCAAATTTGTTATAAACAATCTTTCATAACCATGTAATGTATACAGTTTTCAAAAGAGCATTGTATTATTGGATGCCATGCTTTATTAAATAAGCTATGATTTGTAATGCCCATTGGACATCAGCTATTACTATGGCTGTCAGAACTAGCTGTGCCTTTTACTTTTTGCTATAGTGATCGGATCCAAACATTTTCTGATTTATGCAGCTTATTGTTAACATGATTACCTGTTACTTCTCTCAATTTCATCTCCATGTCTATGCTTGCTTATGCTTCATCCCTCTATTAAATCCAATCTGGATGGGCTCTTTGTTTGGGTTTGGTGAATGGTATTTGATCAGTGAATGGTCTTTGGTGTCATGAGATGTCGTTGCTGGTCTCAGTTCCTGACCACGAGAGACTAGACTTCAAAGCAATCCACTGTCTGAAGTTTGCCACTTTTAATGTTGTTGTTCTTTCTTTTCCCTCATCCATCCATCTGCAACATCAGAGTCGATTGGTGCTAAGGTGAGGCAATGGGCTGTGGGAAAACACTCACACACAGAACAGATAACAATGAACATGGTATAATTATAAGCAAATGCCATGAGCATGTTTTTGTTGTAAAATCTAGACAATTAAGTTAGTTTATTTCTCAGGGCAGTGTTTCAGGCCACTCATATTGTTCCTTTCTTTTATCAATTAGGGCCAGAAAGGTGAACCAGGAGATATTGCAGATGTAAGTATGGATCCTCAGTAATGCTCCATAGTGAATTAATGTTTGAAATATTCTCAACTGCTGTATCTAAACTCATTCTTGGACTGAGGGTGGATTTCCCTCAGAGGATTACCAACTGAGGTTGTTGCTTGTTTTGCTCCTATTCTTTTTATTTGAAATAACTGAGCAAATGTTTTCTGTTTTGGGGCCTATGGATGTTCTTTATTGGTGCACTGTTTGTGCCCATAAAGATCTTGCTGTTGAAAACAAAGTGTAAAGATTGCCATTTTACAGCCATCTAGACTTAGAGCTATCCACAGAGGCTGAAAGGGCATACAACATTTCATGTTTATGGATTACAACACTTTTATCTCTCTTTTTAAAATTTCCCCTGTAGAATCATTTGATCTCTAGAGTGGCAACTTGTCTTGCTGATAAGTGATGATTAGCTACAATGTTTTTTTGTTGGAATTTCACTGAAAAAGGGGACAAAACCATCACATTCCTTGGACGCAATGAACCCAATCAAATCCTCTTAGATTCTCTCAGCAATGTTCCTGCAAGTGCACATGGCAAATGAACAAAGTCTGCCAAACGGAGGTTAAGAGGGGGTGATGTTTTGAGCAAAACTTGTCCTGTCAAATGACATCCTCATCATGTTGTGTTTTTGGCTTTAATGTCCACCGCCAACAATGTTGGAATGTTCTTGTCCTGAATCTTAGCGGCTTAGAAACTGGTGCGACCTGACACAGCATGAAAGATGTGACTTGTAATTACGATTATTTTATCCCAACATGCACAGAAAATTTAGAAAAACATACTTTTTTCCCTTTATGCAGGTTGTAGGACCAAGAGGACCACAAGGCCCTATGGTAAATATTACAATATTTTCATTCATTTTAGGGAGCTCATTAAGAAAATACATGCAAAAGATAGCCTAAAAGATTTTTATTTATTATCTTTATTCTATACTTATCCAAGTAATATTCGATGAGGTCGTTTATTATTGCACTATACAATGTATCTTGTTCTGAATAGCAGTTTCAGCAATACTGTGAGTCCTGCTGAGACAAATGTCTTTGTTTTTGCAGGGCCCCCCAGGTGAGCAGGGACTACGCGGAGAGGCTGGCGCTAAAGGTGATAAGGTAAGAAACAATACATTATGTCCAAACAAAAACTGCTGCCATCTGCTCAGTAGGTGATTCAGAATAATTCATTAATTGTATTCTGTATTATTTTCTGTTAATGGTCAGTCAAATATTTGGTCAAGCATATATAAATGAACTGGTATAGTATTCTGTATGTGATCAAGTGCTTGAATGTCCAACTCTGACCAGATATGAGAGTTGAGACCGACCTCTTCCATCACCTTTTCTGTTTTGAATGGCACGAATAGCAAGAAAATATTGTAAGAATGAATAATCAAAGAAGATAGTTTCACCTACTAGTTTGGGATATGACCAGAATGGTTCAAAGGAACAAGCATGAAGCCTATAGCAGAGAATTAATAATGAATAATAAATAGTGAACACTAACCTGAACAGCCCGTGTACAGCAGATGGGTGAAGAAGGACAGTTTACCTTCTACTCATCTCTCAGATCACTGGGAAGTCCAATACATTTATGCTATTGTTTCTGAACTGAAATCATCTTTAATTCTCCTTGTGCCAGGTGACTTACTGAAGATGGTAAGATTATTAATTAATAGTTGAATTTATTTATCCCTCTCTCTTTTTCCCTAGGGAAATGCTGGACCTAGAGGCAGAGATGGTGAGCCTGGCACCCCAGGAAACCCTGGTCCCCCTGGCCCACCCGGACCCAACGGACCACCAGGGCTTGGAGGGGTGAGTCTAAGGACACTGTTGTAACACAAGGCATTAAACCACAATTTGACCAAATCTATCTTTTGTCCTGGGAATTAACTGCCAACTCCATACCATTACCCTCATTCCCCTCAATGATTGGCTAAGCAATAAAACAGGTGTATAAAATCTATAGGAAAGTCATAATGGTATTCTGCTAAGATAAATCCTTTTGCTAGACCGTTATTAGTATGTTTTCCATTATTAAATTCCGTATTTGCTCCATTTGCACCAGTACAGGATGAATGGAACTGATGATTTTCATTTCAGTAAGTGCATTCTGAATCTTTCCTTTCCATTTGGACTTACAAATGTGGCTACATCCATACAAGGAAAAAAACTCAAAATGAGTCCACAAAATGATTTTTTAATGACACTTTTCACACAGTATTCAAGAAAGAAAGAAAGAAACAAACAAACAAACAAACAAACAAACAAACAAGCAGTTGAGCACACTATAGATCTACTGTCCTAAAGAGATTATCTTCAATATATGCTTTCCCAAAAATATCTTGGCTGATGGTAAAAAAAAGAATTGGTGCTTTATTTGATTAGGAATTGATTGATTGAGGTCTTTATTGATGCAGTAAAACAAGTATTGAGCATTCAATACAAATAATCTTGATCAAAAGGATAAAAACACAATAAAGCCCTAGAGCTTGTTTCCATTGTGGTCCTTTAAGAAGAGGTTAGTATGTTAGGCACATTTCTCTGCAGGCTTTATTATGGTAGGGAAGCACTGAGTTACCATTTAAACCAGTAATTCAGTTCATAATAATGCCACAGTAGGTAACTTTGAGTTCAGACCAGTGAAACTAGATACGTTGGCTCACAGCCTCTGTCTGTCTCATGTGTTTACAGAACTTTGCTGCTCAGATGGCTGGTGGATTTGATGAGAAGGCTGGAGGCGCTCAGATGGGAGTGATGCAAGGACCAATGGTAAGTACTGTGTACTGTAGGGGAAGACGGACTGATTTACACTACACCTGTCCCAGTGGCATGACCTCATTATTGACACTTAGCTTGTCGGAGAGTGACTGCTGAAGATAATGGTAAAAAATAAATAGAATAAATTGCTGTGCTAAAGATGTATTTTTTACTGAGACGATTGCAACACTGCCGCCCAGTGGCCAATTAGTTCTACTCCGTGATACCGTGACAGAAATGTCATTCACTGAAATCCTCTGAACACTGGATGGAGTTTATGTTACATTTGATATCATCGTCATTGACATTGAATGATGAGCTCTTTGTTTAAACCACTTATTTGACAGTTTTTTCTCATTGCGTGGTAAAAAATAAATGCTGGTTGCACTAATGTCTCTGTATGTCTTCTGTTTCTCTTACAGGGCCCTATGGGTCCCCGTGGCCCCCCCGGCCCTACTGGAGCTCCTGTAAGTATACACAACTCTGCACTACCAGTGGGATGAATAATCTGAGCGTAGACATACTTTAAGATTAATGCCTTTTCAATGAGCAGCTGTTTTGATATCATTTGTTCAAAGATGTCATTTAAAGTGTCTGTAGACAATGATTTCCATTGATGATTGTGATGCTTTGTGATCATCCACAAACTCTAAATCTGATTGGATGTGATTGGTCATTGTGATTGGTTAGCTTATATGGAAATATGCTGGTATTTGTTTGAAAATGAATACATTCCTAATACTTTGCTCTATTCCACCTCCATCCTAGGGCCCACAAGGTTTCCAAGGTAACCCTGGAGAGACTGGAGAGCCTGGATCAGCTGTAAGTATTAATAGCTATCCCAGAATGCATCGCTCTGTGTTGTATACACTGCCATTTAGATTGTATAAATGGCATTTCATTGCTAAGTTTAGGGTTTACCAACAGCACCTACCTTTATTAAAAAAATAGCACTTCTTCATAAATAGAATCATAAGCCTATATCTAAGTTCATTTTGGTTTAAAATGCTCAGCTTTGTTGCTGATACTGCAACTATTCTACATATCTATTTCTGTTTTAAATTGAGTCTGACTTCTCTGACTTGGTGGATGCAGGAGTGCTCAGATGGAAAGTATGGACATCATTGTTGTCAAAACCCCAACATCTTGTATGGTTGCTAAGGATCTGGTTAAACAGATGGACACTGTGAAGCTTGCCAGGGTTTGCATTTTACATTGTTCATGGAGCAAGTGGATAAATGTCCCTAACGCTTTATCTTCCTTTGTTTGATAACAGGGACCTATGGGACCTCGTGGGCCAGCTGGACCATCTGGAAAACCAGGAAGTGATGTAAGTGTCATGGCTTCATCTACAAATTAACATATCAGATAAGTTTGGGATCCACCAAACACAAGTCACATTTCTGAAACACAAGCCCGCAGAAACCCACAGCCAATTAAAACACAAGCACAAATCCCACCATTAGATGGAGTCCCTTGCCCAACAGTAGCAGGCCAAGGTCAAAGGTCAAAGGTCTAAAAAAAACACTATTTATATTAACAAACACATTTCCTAAAAACGTTTTGACTGCCATTCTATGTTCCGAATAACAATGTAGCCATGTCACTTTATTTCCCTGATGTTAGAGTCAGTTTATGTCTGTCTTACATATTAATAGCCTTTCACAAGCCCCTTCATCTAACCGACTGCTCATTTATTGTAAAGCCTGAAATGTGTGTACAGTAAACACATATGTGCCACCAGGGGGCACTGTCTATCTCCCAACGACATTCATAAAAATGATGAATACTCAAAACACAGGCTGCTTTCCACCACAGTACAATACAGTGCAGCTGCACCTTATCATACAGGTAATGATCTGCTATGTTTTAACAAGCTTCCACTACCTGTTTGTTTCTAGGGTGAGGCTGGAAAACCTGGAAAATCTGGTGAGCGCGGACCTGCTGGGCCTCAGGTGAGCCAGCTCGTCTGTAAATGATCAATAATGAATCATTTCCATATTTTAACGTATTACCCATATCTCCGCAGCCTTTGTTAGCTCCAGGATGGCACTAGATGCTTAATTCCCGGGTTTGTGTCTTTATTTTAGGGAGCTCGTGGATTCCCTGGAACTCCTGGTCTTCCTGGAATCAAAGGACACAGAGTAAGTGTTTCTCTTATCCCCACACAAATAGCTGCTGATTAATTAGACCCAATAATTGACTGATGTCCTAATGAGTGTTGTTATGTTTCTCTGTCTCTCTGCAGGGTCACTCTGGTCTGGATGGAGCCAAGGGAGAGAATGGCGCTGCAGGAGCCAAAGTAAGACCACCGCATCACCTGTCAATATTATTCTCTTGTTGAAATGTCAAATATCGCATTTTCATATGTTTTGTGCTAATGTAACTGTCTGCTCCAAGCTTGAGTCCATAGGTCTCTTCTACAGACTCCAGATTTCCATTGTTTTGGCAATATGCATAGCCACTTACTCAGGTTTAGGTTAAACCATTTTTATAACCTGAGACTATTCTGATCTCTCTCCTGTTTAGGGCGAGGCTGGTTCTTCCGGAGAGAACGGTGCCCCTGGACCCATGGTAAGTTTGCATCAAACGGTAACAGAATTATGGGTGCAATGCTATTCACTTTATATTCCACCCCATTCTGCTTTATTTTGGACGTTGTGTGATGTAACATGAGACCCAGTTTTCGGAGAGATAAATAGGCGTATGAATTCACGTTATATATTTTATGATGAACTGACCAAGCTCTGCCTTCATCTCCTTATTTGTATATCCTGTCATAGGGCCCACGTGGTCTGCCTGGTGAGAGAGGACGTCCTGGAGCCGCTGGATCTGCTGTGAGTAACGGCCTCATATCTGCTTCAGTCTGGTTCAATTGAACAGTGCTCAGTGTTTTCTGTATAGTTTGCTGGGCCCTGTGTTTTGCAACTTTGATTAGTTTGGACAGTTATAATTTCATGGTCTCTTCACTGTGACTGATGAACTGGTGGACCCATAAGTTCCATAAGACCCATAAGTGTCTTTTCTCTTTTCAGGGTGCCCGTGGAAATGATGGCTTGCCTGGTCCTGCTGGTCCCCCTGTACGTATCATACTTCCCTCATTGATTCCAATATGCCGTTTCAGATCAAGCATTTTCTTTTTCTTTTCATTGATATTGTCATTGGAAGATAGCACAACCAGAAAGGGATGAGACGTGAACCCTAACCTGGGAACTTTTCCTTTCTACAGGGACCTGTCGGCCCTGCTGGAGCTCCTGGTTTCCCAGGATCCCCAGGAGCCAAGGTTTGTACAATTCTGATTATTCTCCTCCGTTTCTTTCTGCAGACTCTATATATTGAAATAGACCAATTCAAGCTGGGTGAGTGTCACTTGAATTTCTTGACCACTTGCGGTGCCCAGCATCTTCATTTTCTGTGTCACCATGCAGTGAATTCTTACTATGGGACTCTCAAAAAGCTGATCCTCTTTATAATCACTCACTTTTATCAGTCTGTATACATGGAAGCAAATCCCATAACATCACATATGCCCAGTGTTGTTAGTTACTTATGTGACAGAAGATTGAAAATGCTAATTAATTTCATTCCATTATTTATATAAACATTGAAATATGTTTTGAACTATTTTTCATACCTTATTGATCAAAATCAATATAATTTTATACAATTTACTTCATAATTTACTTCTCAAGGAAGAAAAAGAGTCATAAAGATTAATGTCAGATTCAATTAACGTTCTTGCGATGAGAAATTTGATACATTTGTCTTGCATCTCAAACAACTCCATTTCATATCAAAAACAGACAAGTGGTTGCAAAATATATAATTATTTTGCACTCTTATGTGGATCCATTGTACTTCCCCCATGATCTGTTTTGTTTTTAACCCCTGACTAAATACAGCGGTAGCAAACAGGACAATCACACTTACTATCTAGGGCTCATGTGTTGGTTCAGCAGCTTAATGAGATATAGGATAAATGAGTTCCTCCTTCTGTTAAGCATAAATAACTTGTGTCCTGTCAGGGAGAAGCTGGCCCTACTGGTGCCCGTGGAGCTGAGGGAGCACAAGGACCCCGTGGAGAGGGCGGTACCCCAGGATCTCCTGGACCTGCTGGAGCATCCGTACGTAACTTGGCTCAGCAAAAACTACATTCTTAACCTCATTTTGATTTTCTCATAGAACAGTCTCATTCATTACACTAGCTCCTGTTGCTCCACATTAATGTATTTTTTTCCTCTGTCATTGTTCCTATAGGGTAACCCCGGTACTGATGGTATTCCTGGAGCTAAAGGATCTGCTGTAAGTAGATTCTCTTAACTTACAGTCCTGTATTATCTTTTCTTGCTATGTAATTAATAGTATTAGTGTTTTACTTGATTCTCAAGCTCTTTTGTCTCGTTCTGCCTTGAAGGGTGGTCCAGGTATTGCTGGCGCTCCTGGATTCCCAGGCCCCCGTGGCCCACCTGGACCTCAGGGAGCAACAGGACCTCTTGGGCCCAAGGGACAGTCAGTAAGTCACTTGGGAATCATCTGAAAATCTGGGAAACCCCGATACTTCTTTTGTTGTAATTCCAAGTGATTCTGTCAGTGTTAGGGTGATACAGGTATTCAGCACCAGTTATATATTTGTGATCTTATTGTTGTGGTTATTTATTGTCATGACCGTCGCCTTTCTTTTCCTTGTTTAGGGAGACCCTGGTATTCCTGGATTCAAAGGTGAAGCTGGACCCAAGGGAGAGCTTGTGAGTTGCTCAGTTGCTACTTGATTTCAGTGATTATTGACAACGTAACAAACATGTCTTCATCACTCTGAGACATCTTTTTCAAATGGAATTAGACTATAGGCAAATTATTCTTATATTTCTTCATTTGCCAGGGCCCTGCTGGTCCTCAAGGTGCCCTTGGCCCTGCTGGTGAGGAGGGAAAGAGAGGACCCAGAGGAGAGCCTGGTACTGCTGGACCACTTGGACCTCCTGGAGAGCGAGTGAGTAATCTGGATATACAATAATATTGTGAAATAATAACATTATGAATAGGTTGTTGTTATTGTATGCACAATCTAATTCTCGGTTTCTTTTTGTGATTGTTTCCAGGGAGCTCCTGGTAACCGTGGTTTCCCAGGTCAAGATGGTCTTGCTGGTGCTAAGGTGGGTCCTGCGTAAAATGGTAATTCCTTTGAAGATCAGAACTCATTTCAGCTCATAGACATCACCAACACAATGACTACATCTGTGATATAAGCATTACAGCACAAGAAATATGTATGATGTATGATGTATGATGTATGATGTATGATGTATGATGACCCTGTCTTCTGCAGGGAGCCCCTGGTGACCGTGGTGTTCCTGGCACTGCTGGCCCTAAGGGTGCCACTGGAGACCCTGGACGCACAGGAGAGTCTGGCCTCCCTGGAGCCAGAGTGAGTACTGTTCCCCCGCTCATTACCGCCCCAGTCCCCAGAACCAATCAGAATGTGTCGCTCACTTTTATCCTCTGCAGTGTATAAAAAGTCACCAGAGGAATATTTAGTACGATTGGTTTGATCGGATTGATTAAAAAATTATGCATAGTAATTGTCCTTAGCAGAATTTTGTGCGTTGTCTAGACCATCCCTACTCCTTGAATGATGCTGACAGTCTATATGTGTGGCTTTTATAGGGACTCACTGGTCGTCCTGGAGACGCTGGTCCCCAAGGCAAAGTTGGACCCTCTGTAAGTACAACTCTAATCCTTAGTTCTAACTTCCTGTCATGCTTATGAAAAAAATGCTACATTTCAGCATTGACATAATACAAGACAATGTTTGTTTTTCTTCATTTCCAAGCAAAACATTTTCAATGACACAATTCACAAATGCACAGCGTAATAGAAAATCGCACAGCAACACTAGTAGATTGCCTATCATTTCATTTAGACCCCATTCACACTAGCTTTTTAGAGCCTATTCACATGAGAGCAGCACATTTACATGCTTTCCTGCCAGGCACAGAGCCTGAGGTGCAATGACAAACCAAAGCTACGAGCAGCAATTTAGAGTCAAAAAGAGCAACTACACACCTTTCTTTTTTTTTGCATGCCAGCATAATCATCATTTTTGCATGCAAACATAACATCATGAGCACAGACCTAGTTTCCTCTCCCAACTTGGGGGCTTACCGTATTATCTATGGGTTCCAGTGTTGATTTTGGGATTCTGCCTTGTGCCTGTGACAGGGTGCTCCTGGTGAGGACGGTCGCCCCGGCCCACCTGGTCCTATGGGAGCGCGTGGACAGCCAGGAGTGATGGGATTCCCCGGACCAAAGGGAGCCAATGTAAGTGTCTCAGGGTTTTTGACAAGTGTAAAACTTCATACGGTGGGAAAAGTAGGGGCGTCTTCACCATTACACATGGAAATACAGCATGTTCACACAACATAATGAAAACTTGATAATATCCTGTTAAAATCCATACATGTCTAGATCTATTTAAGTTGCCAGATAGCATTACTGTCTATAGCCCTGTAGCGCTTGATGCCCAAGAGTCTTTCCACAGACCAACTAATAGGATTGTTCTTCAACAGGGTGAGCCCGGTAAGACAGGAGAGAAGGGTCTTGTGGGTCGGCCCGGTTTGAGAGTAAGTATATTTTCTCAGTAAATATTGTCCTTTAACCTTCCAAATTGATTTCTTATTTTCTGTCACTGGATCACAATTTAAATGCCTTCTATTGCTCTCTGTGAACAGGGTCTGTCTGGAAAAGATGGTGAGACTGGTGCTGCTGGACCTCCTGGCCCTGCTGTGAGTATTTATTCATGAATTACCACACTAAAAGCTATCATTATAGTATCAACCATCCATGGACAATATAATATAATATAATATAATATAATATAATATAATATAATATAATATAATATAATATAATATAATATAATATTGTTAATATCTAGTCTTCCAAGAAAGATTTAACCCTTAAAGTTTGTCGTACACAATAGCATCATATTACATCTAACTAATAAAAGAACAATCCTCCGTCTGTATCTCTGTATCTCTGTATCTGTCTGTATCTCTGTCTGTCTGTTTCTGTTTTCCTCGGACACCGTCGGCCCGACAGCATTGTGATTTGGCACAGGTACCAGGTGGGGTCCCGCGCAGACGGTGACGGGGCGTGGCTAGGCCAAAATAGGGCTAAAAATGGGCATTGGGACTAGTTATGTTTAATAATGAGTGTACTGCACTCAGCATGTGCTTAGAAAGAACATATGATGCTGTTTAAAGTCTTAAGATAAATGAATTCTTACTTACCATCTACCAGCACAGACCTGCAGAGTCAAAGCCAAGTGATTGATGCATTCTTGCCCGTTTCAATCACTCTTTCCTCAAATAAATCTCTCACATTCTTTCCTTTTTTTTCCCTATTTCTGCTTCCTCCCTATCCACTTCTTTCCTCTCCACAGACAAAAGAGCAATGTTTATTGCCTCGACTCCTCTAATATAGCTCTGCTGTGTAAAATCATTAGTGGAAAAGGCCTTTCATCGTGTAATTATTATTGATTTGACAACAAGCCGTGCTCTAATGTTTCAGCCGTCGGAATACGCTGATAGCAGCAGCAGCAGCAGCAGCAACAACTCTACAAGTTATTAGCATCATTTTTAAAAAGAGATGCCAATGTGAGCAATCGAAGTAACACGGGTGAGCGTGGACTGGTTTCTCAGGTTTATTCAGAGCTGGAAGGAGAGAGGGAGAAAGAGAGAGGGAGAGACGTGAACTGCAACCGCTCTCAGACAATAAATCTGCTTGCTGCTCATTATAGTAATAACAGAAAATCCAGAAAAGGCTCCACTAATAAGGCTCACAGCAGGCTAATGGCCACACATACATTAGCCAAGACATCATTCCACGGGCAATTTTCAGATGAAACTTGTGACATTTTTGGTCCTAAATGAGAGTAAACTAGTGGGCTCCTCCATATGTCACTTCCTCAGACATGGTAACTATAGTCATATCAGTTAGTATTACAAATCGCTAAAAAGCACTGAGTCTGCAAAACTTTTGGAGCACCTTGCTATTTAACATGAAATAGACTGACCAGGGGAATGCAGGTGAAAGTTATGATCCCTTATTGATTTTGCCTGTTAAACCCACTTCAGTCATGAAGGAGAGATGGAGATAAAGGAGGACACAAGGATATCATGATTCTTCACTCAAATTAACCAGAACGAGGGA